>VDFB02164612.1:29386-77512 GCA_007258455.2 Sequoia sempervirens | reverse complement strand
TTTAAGGCAGAATCTAAGGATTGTCCCAATGGTGTTAATTTTCATCGATTGGAAGGTTTTGGAAATGGTGTTGCTTTAGTCCCTGGATTAGTTTGATTGTTGTTTTGGCTAACATTTGGAGTGTTGGGAGGATTATTGGTGTGATTGGTCTTGGTGGCAACTGTTGTTAGGTTGAATACGGGTTTAGTATTTTGATTTTCAACTATGACCTCATTGTTACCCATGTTCTTGTTTCGTTGCCAAAATTTAGGTTTGTCCCCAATATTGTAGTTGTTAGAGGAAGTGGATGAGTTGTTTTCATTGTATACCTTAATAACCCCTCTTTTGACTAAGGCTTCTTCAATTTTAATTCTGTTTTTAATCAATTTTTCCAAGGTAGGGGGACATTGTAATTCCAACCTATAAATCATCTCATCATTTAGGTTATCAATGAAAATATCTATCTTTTCCTTTTCGAGCATGGGACGAGAACACCTTGCAAACAATCTCCTCTATTTTTGCAAGAAAATGAGGAAGGACTCACCCTTTTTCTGTTTCAAGTTGCAAAGGTCTTTCATGGTGATATCATGTTGGATATTGTAAGAGTATTGAGTGAGAAATTTATTGACCAACTCTTCAAATGTGTTGATGGGGGGTGTAATTTTTGAAAACAATTCAAGGCATGTCCCTCCTAGACTTCGTGGAAATAATCTCATCAAATAAGTTTCCTCATGCGCAAATTATAGACTCATAGTTCAGAATTCCCTTACATGATCTAATGGATCAGTTGTACCATTGTATTTATCATAATTTGTAAATTCACTATGTTTAGGGAAAGGAATCGTGTTGACGGATGGATTAAAGGGATACAGACAAATGTCCTCGATCAAGTATCATTTCAAAGTTCCCCTTTGCATGTCTAGAACTTGTTGTTGAAGGTTTTTCATTTGGTGAGTTAAAGTAACCATTTGTTTTGTTTCCTTTTCATCCTTTTGGAGAGGTTCTTTTAAGATATTGATGTCAAAATCAGGGGGAAGTTTAACTCCTTGATTGGCTAACATTAATAGTATTTTTCCCCATGTTTTTTAAAAATATTTTCCAAAAACTTATGGAAATTGGGGTCTTGTTCTTCCTGTCGGATATCCTCATCGTTTATTTCTTCCCCTTCAGTGTTGTTGAGTCCAAGAATAGGGATTTCTTCTACATCAACCATGTTGCTAGGGATCTCACTATTTTGAGGTTCAATGTTGAAAGTTTTGATATCGAAAGCTTCACTACTCGGACTTCTTGTGTTTTCTGTTTCAAAGTTGGGTGTTCCAAGTTCCTTGTCCTTGAGTCTCCTCTTTCATAATCTTGTTTGGACGAGCATACAAGTGTTATGATTTAGACTAAGCTTTGATCTAAGTTTGAAATAGTGCCAAGGATTACAACTAAGTCAAATAGAATGACAAATTATATTGATTAGACCAAGTTTGATTTGATTGCATGACATAGTTTCGTGATTAAAGGATGACAAATCCCAAAGATGAAACTAGGTTTTTCATTCAAAGATGTGATAGATAGTGATGATTTAGGCACCTTGAAATGTTTAGATCTAGGCTTAATTTGAAAATTTCTACTTGTATAGGTTCATTTCAACAATGTTTAGACTTCTAAGGTATCTAAGGAACGATCTTGGACTTGAAGTTTTGACTCAAGAGATGTAATTAAGGTACTCAAAATGTTGGAAAAGTATTGGATTTTGACAATAGTACATCATGTATAACTCTAGATTGTCTTTGCACGCTCTCTTCTAAAAATTTAAGGTTAACCTTTCCCTAAAGTCATAAAGCATAGACAAACATTTTTGATGTTGTTTTAGACTAAGAGGTTTGATCTTTGGTTTTATAATCTTGACCTTTCATGAAATCATTGTGCAAACCACATATTCTGACTTTTTTTTTCCTAAGAAAAGGTTGAACACTACTGGAAGGACTGATTTTCTGAAGATGGATGGACCAAAGTTACTGACTTGTCTACCTTAATGAATGTAGTTCTGAATCAAGGTTTTCACTTTCAAAATGTAACATTTTTTTGATGGTGTTTTGTTTGAGTTTCATTTTGAAGACACATCAAGCAGAATATACACTCCTAAGGTTGTGTAAGACTGTATTCTTTTAGATTCCACGTGGGTTTTACCCCAATCGCACTATCTTTAGTGGATGAATTCAGAAACTTGGTTGCATAGGCTGCCCCTTACAGTGCACTCTCTTCTCAGGCCAACCAAGCTTCCAATCCCCATAAAACTCCCATGGCGAACCGATCACCTCTACTAAAAACTATGAGAATGTGGATGCCTTGGCAATGACCGTTGCTATTCCAAAGAATAGATAAAGGATTTGAGAAAATCTACAACAAGGGTTTTAATGTGGGCATTCCATTCGTGGGGGATAATCCATATGGTGAGAGTCCCTTTCGACCCATCTTGTCAAAATTATCCTCGTGATACTTGAACTTTCCTCAAGTATCCACATTTATATCCTACTTGGAAGTTGCTTGGCTTTAGCGCATTACCGGTTGGGTCGTTCCCTTGGGTGATTACTTTTTCCCACAAGGTAGGCCCTCTAGGATAAACAAAGGCAAGCAAGTATACCCATAGTTCGATCGATCTTTATTTCACATGAATAAAGAGAGAACTCATGCCATATACTCCACTTACACTCACACATAAACAAGAATGGGTCTAGCTTTTTGGATCACCCAGTTAAGGGGAGAGCATATGCCTACCATTCATCACATACAAAAGACATGGTGTTCATTTTCCTTTAATTTAAGCTATGTTCCTAACTTAACCAAAAGGAAACATGATTTTCATTATCCCTTTACTTAAGCTACATTCCTATCTTAACCAAAGGAAACAAGTAAATAATGTCTATCCCTTGCAATATGTTAGTTGTTTATGTTTTGAGTCTTTGACAGCGAATCTGGGAAAACCTACAAATGCACAACACAGAATGTGATTTTCTGATTTTGGTGAAAAACTGCAAGAGGCACCAAAACAGAGACAAGAGGCGCCAAAACTCTAAAAATAGTGCATAATGGTCTCAAAATAGGGGAAAAGGGTCTTGGAACAAGATGCAAGAGGTGCCAAAATAGGTGCAAGAGGCGCCAAAACTCTAAAAGTGGCCCCGAATGATCCCAAAATAGGTGAAAAGGGTCCCAGAACAAGATGCAAGAGGTGCCAAAATAGGTGCAAGAGGTGCCAAAAATCTAAAAGTGGCCCATAATGGTCCTAGAACAGGTGAAAACAGTCTGAGGACAACTTGCAAGAGGTGCCAAAATAGGTACAAGAGGCACCAAAACTCTCAAAACAAGCCAAAATGGTCTCAAAACAGCTGAAAATGGTCTCTGCACTGCATGCAAGAGGCACCAAAATAGATACAAGAGGCGCCAAAACTCTAAAACTAGCCCAAAAATGCCTCAAAACAGCTCATAATTGCCTCCAAACCGGTGCAAAACGTTCCCAAGTCATAAACCTTGAAACTACAATCATGAATTTATCAAAAAAGTTAGTAATAAGTGAGGAAAATGCCCCACGGTGGGTGACATTTTGTGTGTGTGTCGAATGTGTAGAGTGAGTTATTCTAATGCCAACACAAACCTTAATGAGACGATTTACATTCAAAGTTTGAAGCAAGTAAAACTACTCTATTTGTAATACAATCAAACCTTTCAAATACGTATCATTGTTCTCCATTTCTAGGGATTTATTAAACTATTTGGCCCTCAGATTTCTATGGGCACAATGGTTGTTAAAATGACTACCTAGAAAATGAGATTTGATGCTTAATATGCAAGCTAAGATGATTCCTACGTGCAAATGTGTGCTGGAAGAATTAGTGGTATGCTTCTAAATGAAATGAGATGATGGAATTGATGATGAATACAATGATAAATGAAAGATGATGTTGATGATAGATGAACAAGTGGAGATGAGTGAGATGATATGCAACTATAGTGAACTATCCATGATTATGCATATGCTCAAATGCAAACATAAAACAAACTAACCTAAAATGTAACTATGATGCAATGGAGATGATAAAATGTAACTATGAAGCAATTAATTAATCTAAGATGAAAATTCAAAGTAACACATGATATGAAAGCTAAGTATAAGACTCCATGAAAGCTCCAAGCTCCTACAAAAAACCTGCATGGTAACAATACTTAAAGTGTGGATGAAAAATGGCATTATAACACTATTCCAATTTGTATATCAAAATATCATTATAACATTACTCACAAGGTGGATGATAATGCAAAGGATGAGGGGTGTATTTATAGAGTTTCTTAAGCAATTTGTGAGGTGGCACCTATCAATGGTTCAGATTTAAAGGAGACAAGATAGACGGTGGAGATGAAAGGAATCAGGATGTTGTCCCCTTGACCAAGGACAACATGCCATGTGTGTGAAGAGAATCCCTTGACCAATTGGAAGCATGCCAAATGTATGGGATTCCAAGTGTGTGAAACAAAGACCCATGTGCTCCAAATTTGTTGGAAGTGTGGGGGAATAAATCCATGTGCTTTTTCTTATTGGTGGAAGTATGTGAGGATAATTCTAATTAATAATTAGGCTTATTTATTTTCATGTGACCTTTATGAGGTGGCACACAAAAAGTTGTAGAAATGTGCTCTAATTCTTAATCAGGATTTAGGGAAGATTAATTAAATACACGTTTAGGGTTTTTTTGTTTATTTAATTTAGGAGAATGTGAATTAGGAGTTCTAATTAAAAGGAAAGTGAACAATATAAATAAAGTAAGACCTTATTTATATGTAGTTGAAGTATTAATCAAATAGGTTGTATTTAATTAATTGAATGCGATGACCATTTTCAGGTGTATACAATTTTGAATCAAACTTTCACAATCCTTCTTCATATCTCCTAATGAAGCATATTCTTCCAAAAATTCTAAAATATTTGATTGTAGCTAGTCTCCCATACCAAATCTCATAGGGAGTTTTGGTACTATCCACTGTTAGTTGACCTCTCTTAAGGATATAGATAATAGTATGAATTATGTCCTAATTCACATCAAGAAATTTGGCTTCATTCAACATTGTTTTGGCCATCTCTTGAATTGTTCTATTCTTTCTTTCTACTACTCCATTCTACTGAGGAGTTCTAGTAGTAGAATAATGTCTCCTAAACCCATTCTCTTCACAAAATTCTTCAAAATAACTTGATGTGAACTCATTACCTCTCTTTGACTTTAAACACTTGATTCTCACATTCATTTCATTCTCAACCATTGAATTAATTATCTTAAATCTACTAAAAGCTTTTGATTTTTCTTTTAAGAATGTAACCCATGCCATTCTAGAGAAATCATCAATAAGTAACATGAAATACGTTTCACCTTGAAGAATCTTTATTCTAGTAGGTCCACATAGATTAGTATGAATTAATTCCAAAGGTCTTGTAGTAGAATATTTTTTGGTTTTGAACTTTATCCTTGTTTGCTTCCCATTCTAAGATTCTCTAGACATGGTACTTGTAGGCTTGACAATCCTTGGCATGTATCTCATTGCATGCATGGAACTGATCTTCACAAGGTTATCAAAGTTGATGTGTCCCATCCTCTTGTACCACAACCAACATTCATTTTTCTACCTTAGAAGACATCTTCTTCCATTCACACCCTTAAGATTGTATAAGTTTCTTTCAGTCCTTCAACCTTTTGCCACCAATCTTCCAAACTTTGCTTTTTGATTTCACATCCTTGCTCATTAAATAAGAGGTTGTATCATTTTTTGCACATATGACTTACACTAAGAATATTATGCTTGAGACATTCAACATAGAAAGCATCTTTAGTCTTAGATTTTCCATCAATACTTATATTGCCTTTTCCATAGATCTTTGCTGATGAATTATCTCCAGACTTTACTGAACCATCATT
The DNA here is from genome assembly GCA_007258455.2 of Sequoia sempervirens. Taxonomy (NCBI): domain Eukaryota; kingdom Viridiplantae; phylum Streptophyta; class Pinopsida; order Cupressales; family Cupressaceae; genus Sequoia; species Sequoia sempervirens. The sequence goes on along the minus strand of VDFB02164612.1, from coordinate 71,585 downwards.
CCACTCAACTAGCTTGATGAACTTGCTTTTGTCACTAGTCATGTGACTTGAACACTCACTATCAATTATCTAGAATTTTATTGTCCTTGAGCATGAAATTTTGTTTGGACAACCATTGAATTTTATTTGCTCATTTCCTTGACTTGCTCAATACCATCTATATTTTGAATTTCTAATTTTACAAAATCACTTTTGCAAAAAAATTTTATATGCCCAACATTGTTACAAATTTGACATGTCACATTGACATCCACCGAAGAAGCAAGATATTTTCTGTTCACAAAATTTCTTCTATCCATTTTAGATTTGCACTCTATAGCTTTATGTCTTTACTTATTGTAAATGAAATAGTAACAAAAAAATGCATGATTATACTTGTTTGCAAAGGATCTAATTGTATTTTGAGATCTTTCTTTAGGTATGGTATTAGATTCATGACTTCTAAACAAATATTTCTCCATCTTCTTTTTGAGTAATAAGAACTTCTTGAAAATATTTTTACATTCTCTTATTTTGGCTTCAATTAGGGCCTTTTGCCTTTTGTTCTCTTTCCATGCATAATCCAGATCTTCTAGAGCAGAAACATGTTCACCTTCAAAATCAACTTCACCTTCCTCTCCATCCATATATCTGCTTGAACTTCTAGAGATTAGAGAGGCCATGAATATAGATTTATCTCCATTATCTTTTGATGTGTAGTGCTCTTCTTCATCTAATGAGCAATATTCTTCTTTGGAGAGAAGGTTCTTGAAATCATTCCTCTTGAAATCCTTGTTGCTACTTTCACTTTCTTTAAAAGGATATTTAGAAGAATAGTGACCAATTATACCATAATTAAATCATTTAAATAGTAATTTACCTATGTACAAGTTCTTGATCCTTTCTTCAACTTTCTTACAAATTTTGCTTCTTCTTCACCATAATCACTAGGTGATCTAGAAGCTTCTTATTTCTTCACAACTTTGAATGCAACTTCTCTTTTGTGTGTACTTTTAACTTCATTCCTCATCTCATAGGTTGTAAGGGATACAAACAACTCTTCCATTGTGAGCTTTGTCAGATCCTTGGATTCTTCAATTGCAAAAACTTTTGAGTCAGACCTCTGAGGAAGAGTTCTCAAAACTTTCTTCACCACCACAGTGTTAGTTATGTCTTCTCCAAGACCTTTTATTTCATTCACAACTTCATCTACCTTAAGCAAATAGCTGGCTATGTTCTCCTCTTCAATCATCTGCAGATTCTCAAACAGTGTTCAATAAGATTGTAGTTTTTCTTGCTTCACACTATCATTCCCTTCATAGATATTCTAGAGCTTATCCCATATCTCCTTTGTAGTATTACATTGCACCACCTTGAAAAATTCAAAATTTTCTTACCCTCTTAGGATAAAATTATTTTCTTTGGAATTGTTCTCATGAGCCCTTTTTTCATTTGGATCAGTGGTAGGATGAGAAGGTTCAACATAATCATCTTTGATAGCTCTCCAAACATCATAAACAACTGATGTGAGATAGGAATTCATCCTCACTCTAGAAAGCATAATTTTTTCCATCAAATTGTGGTGCCTTAGAAGAGGACTCCTTCTGAGCCATGTGTTCTAAACCAAGATCTACCTTTAGCTGTTAGGTTGTACCAAGGAGCTTAGCTTTGATACTAATTGTTAGAAAACACAGATATACTGAGAGGGGGGATGAATCAATATATCACTCAAATCAATTCAATTTTAACTTTTCAATCAAAATCTAAAACTGCCTTAATTAGATAACACATTCAAAACAAGAGCACATAACCATAACACTATATTTTCATGGAAAACCCAACAAGGGAAAAACCATAGTGAGAATTTGCTTTGATAGATTGTCCAAATCTAGCCTCGCAAATGAATCAAGTTACAACAGATTTAAGGTATTTAACCTAGGGAAGTTTAAAACTCGCTTCTCACTTACAAGATGATGTTACAACCTCAGAATACAACACTTTTGAAGAGCTAGATTCAAATCACAACCAAAACACTTTTGCTGCCTTTGGCTCACTTCCTTCAACACTTTTACACCTCTCTACCTTTGGCTCACTTCCTTTGGTATTCACACTTGCACTTGTACCTTTGGCTCACTACCTCCAACATTCACTTACACAATTTGGTTGGATTACTACCTTTAACACACCAATTAAACTCTTTTTCTTTCAGCTCACTACATCTAGCATGCATCAAACACTATTCTACAAATTTGCACACATCTCTCTACCTTCAGTGCACTACTATCAGAAATTACTTGTTCATACATTTAAATCTTCTACACCTTGATCACACAATTGATCTTGTGGCACAAAAGGTTAGGACACATGAATTTTGAAGACATTGTCAAGATTAGTTCAAAAGGGTTGGTCTGAGCTATGCCAAGAATCAAGAAACCTCAATCAATCAATTGCAAGTCATGGCATGAAGGGGAGGAAACAAGATGAAAATTCCTTGCTAAGGAATATTCCACATCAAAACCATTAGATTTGGTACATGCAAATCTGTGCAGACCAATGAGGACTAAGAGTCCACAAGGGAGGCTAGTATTTCACGATGTTGATTGATGATTATACTAGGATGACTTGGATTATATATCTAAAAGAGAAGTAAAAATATTTTGAGATGTTCAAAGCATTTAAGGCTATGGTGGAGAATGAAACCAAAAGGACAATCAAAGTCTTAAGATCATATAGAGGTGGAGAATTTACAGATGAGAAGTATGAAAGATTCTATGAAGGGCATGGAATCTGGAGGAAATTATCTACCCCTAGAACTCCATAGAAAAATGGAGTTGTTGAAAGAAAGAACCAGACTATACAAGAGATGGAAAGGACTATGGTGTATGTCAAAAAAATCTATCAAATATGTACTAGAGAGAAGCTACACAGAAAGTTGTGTATATTTTGAACATGGTTCAAATCAGGCATAAGATAGAGAAGACTCCATATGATCTATGGAAATGAAGATCAACATCAATGAGGCATCTTAGAATATTTGGAAGCAAGTGATACATCAAGAGAGATGAAGAGAATTTGGGTAAGTTTGAATCAAGATCAAATGAAGGTATTTTTCTTAGTTACTCTTTAAGAAGCAAATCTTACAAATGTTAGAATAAAATATTGAAAATGATAACTTAGAAAGTGAAAATGTGAAGGTTGGTGAAACTCTTCAAGATACCACTATTCCAGAGGAAGAAGATGATGATAAATAAATTTATAACTACATTGAAGACTCATAAGAAATTGTTCCAAAAACTCCAGCTAAGTATGTTCATAAAAATCACTCTATAGATCATATCATAGGTGATAAAGATAGTGGGGTTCTAACCCGGAAGAGGCTAGAAAAATAAAAAGGATAGGTACATTTTTCTTTACTATCAAATAAAAAACCTAAGACCTACAAATATGCAACCAAAGAACAAGGATTAATAGGATCTATGGAGGAAGAACTAAATCAGATCATGAAGAATGAAACTTGGGAACTTGTCCCAAGGCCAAAAGATAAAAATGTGATAGGAACAAAGTGGGTATTCAGAAACAAGTTGAATGAACAAGGTGAAGTGATATGGAACAAAGAAAGAATTGTGTGTATTTAGGGTATGCTCAAGTCGACGATATAGAATTTGAAGAAACATTTACTCTAGTGGCTAGACTAGAGGAAATTAGAATGTTCTTAGCTCTTTCAACATTCAATAATTTCAAAGTGTATGAAATGGATGTGAAGTCAACATTCTTGAATTGACAACTTGAAGAATAAGTTTATATTGAACAACCAAAAGGATTTTAGTGTAAAAGTAATTCATATTGTGTGCAGACTGAAGAAGGCTTTGTATGGACTCAAGAAAGCTCCTAGAGCTTGGTATTCAAGGTTGGATGGATATTTACAACAGAAACGATTTCTAAGGGGATACTTAGATAATAATTTGTACATACAAATTGAAGGAGGAAAAATGCTAATAGTTGTGTTTTATGTTTATGACATCATTTTTGGAGGTAGCAGTGAAGAAATTTACAATAAAAAATTAATAGGCTACGCAAAATGAATTTGAGATGTCTATGTTAGGATCTCGAATTATCTTTCTTCTTGGTGTTACAAATTGTTCAAGTAGACAAAGGAATTTTCATTTCACAAGACAAATACATAAAGGAAATGTTAAGAAAGTTCAGGATGGAAGATTGCAAACCTATTGCAACACCCATGGTTACATGATGTAAATTGGGCAAGAATAATGATTCTACTCCAATAGATCAAACTTTGTACTAGTCTATGGTTGGCGATTTGCTGCATGTTACAAATCCAAACTAGATATTATGCAGGCGGTTGGAATGGTTGCAAGATTTTAGGAAACACCTAAAGAGACTCATGTAAAGGCAGTGAAGAGGATATTCAAGTATTTGAAGGCTACTAAAGAATTTGGTTTGGGGTATTGAAAAAGTGAAAAGTTCACTTTTACTTCATATATAGATGTAGATTGGGTAGGATACGTGGATGACCCGAAGAGCACAAGTGGTTGTGAATTCTTCCTTGGAGACAATTTGGTGTCCTTGTTGAGCAAAAATAAAGAATCATTTTCTTTATCTACAATAGAATAATACATTGTTGCAACATCATACTTCACTCAGGTGCTTTGGATGAAGTAAAACTTAAAGGAGATAAAGATCGAGCTTGAAGATCCTATCACTATTCTCTGTGATAACACAAGTGCAATAAAGATTTCAAAGAATTTGGTAACTCACTCAATAACAACACATTGCAATAAAATATCATTTCTTGAGGGAAAAGGTTGCAAAGAAAGAAGATTGGAATATATGGAAACAAAGGAGAAATTTGTAGATATATTCATGAAGCCACTTCCTAAGGAGACATTTGAGTTTCTCTGGAAGAAGTTGGGAGTTGTTTCTCCATCCTCTTAATTCAAGAGGAAAGTATAGGGTGTGGGGGAGCTTGGTCTCTCTACCACAAGAAGGGTTGGTGTTCTTACAGAGTGTGTTTTCAAAAGTAGTGGCACTTGGACTCAGGGGGAGTTTATCTTGTAACAGGTTTCTAGATGCCACAGTGTACCTATTTGAAGGAGAAAGTTTTGGTCCTTTTCTATTGATGTCAAAGGGGGATAAAGTGGCTCAAAATGTTGATTTGAGGAAATGCTAAATTAAGTAATCCCAGAATTCCATATATTTCTTAGGGGAGTAAATGATACAACCAAGAAATCATTCAGATGTATTCTTTCAGGTGTGTTTGGTGGCCCCAACATTTTGTTGTTTTCCATCAATGACAAATGGGAAGATTATTGAGCATAGGTTGTCATTGATGTCAAACTGATGTCACTATGTCATTTTTGTTGACCATGGTTGTCAAAGGGTGTAAGGGCTATCAAATATGAAGGTTGTCAAAGATGAAGAAGATTGTAGGAGTACTAGAACTATCCCTTATCTTAAGGTTCCAAAAGCATGTTGTTTGTCAGCGTGTAGATAATTGTCTAATCGATTCATGTATCATAAAGAATTTTTTTTATTATGGCATAACTACCTTCAAATAGATAATGTGTTTATTATACCATGTTAGGTTTGCAATCAACATGAGTGTGGTGGTCCAGAAGGATATATTTTGGGTAGAGAGATTTATAAAAAATGGTTGGAATTTCTTTTAGAAATGTAGTATAGCTCTACAATTTGGAAGGAAAGTATGTCTACACTAGTTTTATCAGTTTCCTAAGTTTTTGGTGGCATTAATCAATGTGAAAGGAGTGTGAAGTATCAGAAGGTCATTAAAGCTATTCAAAGTTCAAGGCATGTGCGGTAATGTCTTGAAGTGTGAAAAATTAAAATCATGTGTGTGGAGTGAGGATATGACCTATTTAAGGTACTCATAGTGGAACAAGGTGTCAAGCTCCTTTGGTGGTAATAATTTGTGTTTTGGACCATTGTAATACATGTTTCATGTAATTTTAATTTAGGTCCACCCTATGTCATCTAGGTTTGTGTGGATCCCTAGCCGATATGGAAGAGTGTCAATGTAATGTCATGTATATATTTCAATTGATTAGTTGCATTGTAGAAGTGAGATGTACAAATGTGTTATACATGCAAGTGTAATGAATGAAAGGTATGTGACAAAAGTGTGAAGAAAAGAGGAAGCACCAATATTAGAGGGTCATTCTTAGTGTGAGAGAGTGTCTTCTGTGTCTCTGGTGCATGTTAGAGTTAAATTTAAAATCCACCATTATTTTTGTATTTTGATAGGACTAGTGTTCTACCTATTGTATTGTTCTAGTTGGGGATTAGTGTCTCTTTTTGGTGGGATTGGTGTCTCTAGTAGGTTGGTGCCTACAAATTCATTTGGGGATTGTTGTCTTTGATAGGTTGGTACCTACATCACATTGTAAAATTCACTTATTATATTATTGCTTGTGAGTGTTTCTCACTGTGGTTTTTCCCATCTTGGTTTTCCATGTATATCTAGCGTTATGTGTTATCTTGTGTTGTGCTTTAATTACTATCTTGTATGGTTCAATTTTCTTCATGTTAAAAAATTTATATAATAGTTGTAAAGGTTTCTAGAAGTGTTTCAATCTACTGATTCACCCCCCAATCTCAATAGATTGTGTACCCTTTAGTAAGTGGGTTAGAAAATATTAAATGATTTTTTTATAGGCCTTACCCTTACATAATTTTGAGAAGGATTGGTGAAGTGGCCTATGATTTGGATCTATTGGAGGGAAGAAAGATACACAATTTTTTCACATATCTTTCCTCAAAAAGGTGCTAGGAAAATATATAGAACCATCGTATAACTTTCCTCGAATTGATGAAGACACCAAACTAGTTTCTATCCCCAAAGTAGTCATATATGTAAGGGAGAGGAAGTTGAGAGATAGAAGAACCAATGAATGCTTGATTTGTTGGAGGATGCAACATGGGAAGGCCCATAGATATTGAAACATATGATCATGCAATTGTTTAAAGACAACAAGGTGAACTTGTCATGTCCTTTTTTCAGTTGATCTAAGTCTATACATATTAAACTGTTTATACTAGTTCTTTCCTTGATTTCATTTTCTATGTCTTTTTCATTCACGAGTGTGTTTTTTCTTCCAACTCCACTCTTCCCTTCTTCCTATTAGACTTTCAAACTTCTCCTTATTCCAAAATGCTTGTTTCTCAACCCATGATTCCTCATCTTATAGTTTGATTCGTATGACATGGCTAATTGTTGATCCTTGATATTTTTTCTTATGTTAATGTTCCCCTCCTAACTTCCCAACAAATTTCATATTGTTTTTAGTCTAGTCTATTTTGGTTGATAAATTTCAAAGTGGAATGTTTCCCACCCATGAGCATTGTTCAAATTTTAAGTTGTGAATGTGCAAGGTGGCTAACCTATTCTAATTATGGAGGATATAAAATAACTTATTCTTATATTTTGGATCATCATCTACACTTAACCAAATTCCTTTAAAAATCCATTTTTGAGCACATTATGTTAGAGCATGGGTATCCTAGGATGAAATCCTAGTAAATTCATAGGGTGATATCATATAGAGTTTACATTTAAGATACATTAGATGTGAACTCTAGCCACATTATATTGATCTAATTTTTCATTGCTACTTATATAAACTGTTGCTATTACAAAATAATTTGAAAGTAATACAAATATTATTTTTATAAGAAAGAGAGTGTGAGTTACATATGTATTTTTTGTTCATTATAGTAAGAATATCTAATCTTATGTTTCCATGGTTGATTAGAGTATAATAATTTTTTTGATGTATAAGATGTCTAAGATTTGATTAAATATTAGGGTTTGATAATTTTTTATTCAACTAATAGTTTTTTGTGGAAGGTTAAGAATTATATTTTCTTATTTTTTTGGATTAGTAAATTACACAAAGAATTCTTAAGGGTTCAAATTACCAAAATAATTAGAATTGTCAATTCTAGGTCTCTTACCAATTTTAGAAATAACCTTCAACATTTTTACTTGATTTGTTTCTTCTTATAGGTTTTTTAGATATTTCTTAGAAATTGGTGCATCTCCTATTTCCTTCTTATCTTCATCACTCTCATCATTAATTCTATGGTTTAGACTTCTTTTTCTATCTTCTTCCACAACATCTAATTGAGTTTTCATCATCCTCATCATTTTAAATATTTTCTCCACTCTTTCAATAATGTTAGCAACACCTTGAACTCTTCATGATGATATGTCTCCTTGGGATTTGATATGAATTGCATCAATTCAATGAACAACCTATAATTACCCCTTGTAACTTCCTCTTGACTAGCGATATATTGTTAAGCTTCTTATAAGCTACCTCGATTTGATAATCTATTTACAAGAAAAACTTTCAAGATACTGGCTCACTTTTTCTCTCTCCTTAGGATTCCAAAATTATGCTTTGATACCACTTTGATGTAGTTATGGATGAAGGTTCCAATTAAGGATTGTCTGACCATGGAGCAAAATGAAATAACTCAATTACATATTAGAAAAATCAATGACACCACAAAATTGTGATATGATATTTATTGATTCATAGTTAAGAATGAATGACAATTTACTACAATGGACTTCCAACATGCTAGGCCTTAGTCATTTCATTATAAAAATGTGATTATAGAATTCAAATGATATTACAATACAACTCTAACTGTCTCACTCTCTCTACTACCTTCATGCTCTATGCTCTTGTATTTTCTCCTCTCTCTCTCGTTATCATGCTTTTTCCTCTGCTTCCAAATGGTTCTGAATGATGTTTATATATCAATCCTTGTGAATGATCATAGTAGACCACAAGATGCTGTAAAATCCAATGTCTTGATGAAGCATACATTCAATGAAATGTGTAGGTAAGACCTTTAAGAATGAATTTGCAGTGATGTAAAACTCAATGTGATGAATACCAAAAATACTTTCAGAACTAATATATCATATGTGTTTCTTTGATATCACAAGCCTTGAATAATGTAATTGAGTGTCAACTGCTAGCTTGGTAAAGTTTAAAAAGCAAGTTATGCCTTTGCGGAAATCAAAATATTTTGAAAAGTGAATATGAAATTGAAGGGTCATGGAAAAACATATATTCCAAATTAGAAGGTGAGGTATGTGATTATGGTGAGAGGACATGTGCAGTGTTTGATTGATGATTGGAAACCTACAAACAAACAAACAAATTGAAAATAAAATATTTGGGTTGATACACAATTTCTCTTAAACCCTAGAATACTTTTGCATTACTTCACATCATTAGTGAAAAGGCAGTGTGGGTGGATATAGAGAAGATCAAATCAATTTAGGATTGGCCTCCCCTAGGGACCTTAACATAGCTATGAGGATTCTTCGACCTTTGTAGCTACTATAGGCATTTTGTAAAGAGGTTCTACCAACTAGTTATGCCGTTAACTAACCTAACAAAGAAGGGAGCTTTTGCACGGGTTGAGGATGCAATGATGTAAAACTCAATGTAGTCAATACCAAAAGCACTCCTAGATCTAATACATTATGTGGCATGTTTCTTTGTTGTTGCAAGCCTCGAGTAGTGTAATTGATGTCAACTATCAAGCCTAGTAAAGTTCAAAAATCAAATTATGTCTTTGCAACAATCAAAATCTTTTAAAATGTGAATATAAAATTGAAGAATCATGACAAAACATATATTTCAATTACAAAATGAGATATACAACTATGGTGATGTATGAAAAGACATTCAATGTTTGATTAATGACTGAAAACCTACAAACAAACAACCAAGATGAAAATAAAATATTTTAATTAAGACAAAATTTCTTATAAACCCTAAAATGATTTTGCATTACTTCACATAAGACTACAAAATTGTTTTGACCATCAGTAATAATATAATAGAATACATAGATAATATAATAATATTTTAACTTAAAGTCAAAAACTATACCATCTCTATGAATCATGCTTTCCCAAGATACTTAAAAATTAGGTCTCATTCTCTTCTCTAACCTAAAAATACTAAATCTGAACAGCTTGAGAAGTCATAGTTAGCCGTCAATAATTTCCTGCTCTCAATTTTCTCAAACTATTCTTGTCTCACGTGTGATAAATGCACAAGCCTGCCTTCTGGCTTGACATTGACGTCATTAATATTACGGGACAAACAGTCTACCTCTCTTCTGCTCCTCCCTACGACCAGACTAACTATTCATTTATTTCCCGACCATGCTTTCCTTACGGACCGCCCACTTCGGTTGAACGACTGTTCCCTATCCATTCTATCGTATGTGGACTGCCATTTATTTATGATAGCTTGACTGTGTAAGGAGATGACGTTTACCCGGTAGATTCTCGACACGAGTCGGTAAGAAACACAACTTTCCCAATTTGTACAGTACAGATTCATGCAAAAGTGCTTGTACTGCATGCACAATGAATTTTTACAAGAAATCTGGCCCACTTTAGACAATTCTCAGGGAGAGTAGGTGAGTACTGAAATAATGCATGTGTTTTCAACACGAGGGGAATTATTCTCAGGACCATCGGATGTTCTAGGTTTTATCTGAAAAATTTGAGGAAAAAACGGAGTTATTTACACATTTTTTCTGATGAGAGGGGATGGATCATTCATTTTTATGAAAGATGGATTGAATTTGACTCCTATTTAGCCTATATCTTGATAGCCTATATCTTTGACAAAATGAGATGGGTGAACTTGACTCGCAATTATATCTTGACAGCAATATCTTTAACAAAATTTCAAGCTTGAAAGACTTGGTGACAATTTGAATAATATGGATCTTTTTAGATAAGAGTTTGTTTGTTATGAAGTAATTGTATTTCTTGTACTTTTTGTAAGATTTGACCAGATGGATCATTCATTTTCATAATCAGAATTATTTAGACCATTCGTTCTTATGAGAGATGGGATGATGGATCATTCATTTTCATGAGATGAATTGAATTGACTCCTAGTTATATTTTGATAGCAATATTTTGACAAAATGAGATGGGTGAACTTGACTCGCAAGTAATATCTTGACAACAATATGTTTAACAAAATTTCAAGTTTGAAAAAGTTGGTGACAATTTGAATAATTTGGATATTTTAAAATAAGAGTTTCTGTTTGTAATGAACAAGTAATTGTATTTCTTGTAAGATTTGAATAGACCACAAAAGGATTTTAGGCTTCTCAGATTGAACAACTATTGAATAAAGTCTGTCAGATTTTTTTATTTTTGTTTTTTCCCTGTAAGATTTGAATAGACCACAAAAGAATTTTAGGCTTCTCAGATTGGACAACTATTGAATAAAGTCTGTCAGATTTTATTATTTTTGTTTTTTCCCTGAACAATGCTGTTTACAATTACATACTGACAGTAGTTCATATTTATCAAGTAAAGTAGTTTATTGTTCTTTTAACTTTTTAGTATTGAACAATATTGTTTATAATAAAATAAATAGTCAAAAGGAAAGGTACAGAAAATTTGAAGTTTAAATAATAGAAAGGTATATAGATGGGAGCATCTATCTTTCTTTTCTTTTTTGTCATGGAGTAGAGCAGTTCATACTTCATTGCTTTTGTATAATCATCACTTAAATGGAGTTTTTTTATTTATTGAACAATCTGTTTATAATAAAATAAACTGGCGGAAAAAGTTGCAGAAAACCTAAATTCAAATAATGACAAAGCAAACATATCAAAGTAAATCATTGCTTTTGTATAACAGTCATAATCATTACTTAAGCAGCTAATTATTTTTTATTCAGAAGGGATCTCATTATAATTTTTTAACCCTTCTATTTATAAATTAAATTAACTCATTGCTTAGTATTTCATTATCGTTCTCTAGAATTGATTAAATTAGGTTATTATACTTTTTGTTTTCACAATTGTCAATAATAAAAGCAGGTTTAAATAGTAAAATCTCAGTTCTGTTTATATTTTGTAAATATGTATATTATTTCATTTTATTTAGAAGTAGTCATTTTTATTTTAAAAATAATTTGTAGGGGTGAAAAGTATATATTTTAGTTTTTAGTTTTAGTTTATGTTATTTTATATAGATGTTTAATTTATTTGTCTTATTGTATAATTTTAATTGATTTGGTATTTTTTGTGATTTGAATTTTTAATTAATTATGAGAAATAGAACAAAATCCATCTTTAGACATTTATTAGTTCATATATTATCTATTTCCTTAAGTTCAATCTCCAAAGTTTTATATACAAACTTCATCAAAGTCTCAAGCCGACCCCTTTCCAACTAGCCATTATGTGTAGGCTCCCATACGAAATCTTTTAAATTGTGATTCCAAGCCAAGCATAAAAGGACAACAATCCTTATGCAATTTGCATTTGTTCATCCACTCTATCCATCATCCCATCTAGGAATCATTATAGAGAGAGCCTTAACTGATTGAATGATTTTCATCATTACTTATATTTGTCATATCTTCATATTATTTAAGCACTTGTACATTTTGATTACATCATCTCTATGTGAATCAATTTTTGAAAAGTTAGTATCTCACTAGATCTTTGCATCACCCTTTTTCAATTTGTTTTAATTTCTAAATTCACTCATTTGGATAGTGCATGTTGCATTCTCTCATGTTATCCTTTTTTTTTTTTTTAATTTCTAATAAAAACATTGATTTAGATGGAAGGATCGGTCATAAGTTGAAGATCCTCACTTAGCAAGCTTCCTAGAGGTGTTTTTTTAACATCTCCATTCTTTTACTATAGTTTTAGGCTTCAATGTGTTTGCAAGTACAAAAGGTTTGTAGGTCACTAGTTCATTTTGATGATTCAAAGTTGATTTCTACTAATGTCTTTGATTCAAGTCATTTCTATGATGTAGATTCAACCTTAGCCAAATTCTAAGTGCTGGTGTAAATAGTAACACTATCAAACTAGTTAGGTTTTAGTTTTTCCTCGTCAAAGTCTTATTCACACTAGTTAAGTCCAACTTAGGGTATTTTTTACTTTTTGTCCTACCTCATGTGGTTGAGACACATGTACTCGCATTTGAGACATCTAACTCATGCATATGACACCTATATCACACTTGTTCCATGCACATGACACATCATGGACACATATACTTTATATATGGAGGTGGTTAGAGCTAAGAAATACCTTCTCATCTCAACCTTTTTCTATATAATCAATGGGCTTCATTTAATTTGTAAGATTTTTGTGATTGCACGTGCATTAGTGTATGAATTTCATTATATTTTTAGCATTATAAAAAATCTCTTGTAAAATGAATATCCTTATTTCATAGGATCTATTAGGTTGTGAAGAAATAGCCAAATCAAAGATAGTATTGGAGCTCTAAATATGCAAGTAGTATCTTAAATCAAGAGGGGATTTAGCCAATAAATTTTACATGGTGCATGTGCAGAAAGATGGGGGACCAAAAAGTGGCCACAACCACTTTTTAGTCCATATAAATCATAACATGAGTATGTTATAATGCACTTGCATTATGGCTTGGTAGTGACTAATCCTAGGTTGATCACTATCAAGCCATAATACAAGCATGTTATAATGTGAGCACATTATAGTAAGAACATGTTCTAATGTGAGTGTAAATTATAACATGAGAACGCTATAATATGAGCACATTATAATGCAAGAATATTATAACACAAACACATTATAGTGCAAGCATATTATAAAATGAGCACATTATGAAATGAGCACATTATAATATGAACACATTATAACGGTAGCATATTGTAATGCACTCATCTTATGTTTGTCATAAAATAAAAAAACAAAAGAGGTCAAGCTCATTTTAGCTTGACCCCTATCTATGTAGCAACCAAACACAAGCAAGGAATAATATGTATGCATTTTGGAGTCAATCAAGTTGCCAATGCAATATCACCATGATGTATGCAAGGTTGAGGAGGTGGGATTTTTAATTTTTAACTATAAAAATTGAATAGAATATCAAATTAGTAATTGTTTTGATTTTGTGAGATTGTAACATTATCAAATATGAAAGTAGGAATGTCAGTGAAACCCAATTCAATAACAAATTACTAAATCAATGAAAGTGTGTACACAAACAAGAAAGTAAACCATTTATTGAACAATATTACATCCACAAATGTTCCTAACCTTACTCCATTGTATGTGATGATAATGTTATAATATAATGATATGTAGATTTCTCTTAGCTTAGCATAATGTTCATTCATAAAATGGATTGATTTCTCAAAATTCATGGAGAGATTAAATGGCTAAATGATGGGTGCTTTATAGCTTTCATAGATACTTGTTTAACAGTGTAGGATGATTAGAAAGATCAATGGATGTGATTGAGTGAGAGATCATGATGAATGTGCAAGAGACATGTGTCAAGATGAGAGGCTAAAATGTTAAGTGACTACATGGATTAGATGATTGACTACATGGATGAGTGAGGTGAGTGAGTATAGTGAATTGAGGTTGCTTTTTAGTCAGATTACTAAATTAGGACATACAAAATATAAATAAATTTATTTAACTCAAGTGAAGATATAATTAAGAAATAAATAAATAATTTTATTTATTTTAAAAAGAATTTAAAGATAGGAAAATCAAATTAAATAAATTAAATAATTTATTTAATTTTAGAGGATATATTAATTAATTATGTTGGATGAAAAGAATACATGGATTAATTAAATAATTTAAAATTATTTAATTAATGTGGATGGAAGAAATTAAGAACTTAATTAAATAATAATAAAATATTTAATTTGTGTGGGCAAGAAAAGTTGAAGAAATAATTAAATAATTAAATTTATTTGATTAAAGTGGTTGGAAGAAAATGATAATTAGTTAAATAATTAAAATTTATTTAATTAGAGTGGATGATAATTTAATCAAACAATAAAAATATTTAATTGATGTTGATGATGGAAAATAATGAAATAATTTTAAATAATTATAAATTCTTTAATAAAGTGTATAATGTGTTAGCTTAATTAAATAATTAAAAAATATTTCATTAATAAAGATGAATAAATGGATGAGAAATGATGACAAGTCATGATGGTTAGAAGAAATATGATAGTCATTTTTAGGTGGACATCCACATTTTCCCCTTTTTTCAGACAATGCGCTTGTCATGTTGTTTGAAAGAAATGTTGTTGGTATGAAAATTTTAGGTGATAACATGCCCCAATGTGCCTCAATGGATTGAGGGATGAAGGTTGGTTTCCCCCTTGAGAGATCAATTGGAAAATTGAATTTTAGGTCAAGCTCACAATATGAAAAATAAGGAAGATATAGTGAATAGAATTTAGAAAATGGGATTGGATGGAAAAAGAACAATTAAGGGGTAAGGGATGAATAAAATTGATTGAGGGAGGGGTAGGGGAGATGAATTAGGGTTTTTTAGGCTATATATAGGCATGGGAGGGCCATTTTTACCTCATTGTACTCTCCTAGTTATATAGATTGTTAGATCCTCTAGAGTTATTAGAGTGCGAATGAGTTGTTAAGATGGTGGGTATTATAAGGAGTAGCCACCATGTAGAGCACTTTCATCAATACTAGCAACCAATTGGGGAAGCTACGATGATATGTGTCTAACCCTTAGGTCCCTAGGTCTAAGATTATGTACAACAAATTCTAGGAAAAGTAGGTAAATTATATGCACCAATGTGTGAAAATACACATCTAAAACTTGATTTGGTGCATTTGAGACTTGAAATAGCATATTTGATGTAATTTACCACATTTAAAAATTGAATTAGTTATTTTAATTGTCTAGGTCACATTTGATGTTTAGGGCCAGATATAATTAGTGCATCTAATAAGTAGATTGGTGTATTAGACAAAATGTGCCACATGTGATGGTAGAATGGTGCATTTGATAAAATGTTCCACATTTGATAGGTAATGTGGCACAATTGAAAATTTGGGCTGCAATTAATTTTGGGTTTTAGTGAATTTTATGCAAAAAATAGGTTACTTAGGATATTCTATTTTGCATTTTGATTAACGTTGAGTGTACTATTTTTGCAGAGTTTTAGAGTTGATTATTTCTAGAAAGTTTCATCTTGTGACATTATACATGAGGAATAAGTTGGGTGATCTATATTATTCATTTCTACCATCAATGGGGTTATAACATATTACCTATATGCACCCAAGATTAGAGCACACATGACCGTGATGTAAGGCTAGTAGAGATATGGTAGAGTGAGAGATGATCATTTGTTCTTCCTATTGGAAAGAATACCATTACTTTGGAGGATGTTTCAAGGATTCTTAAGATCCTCATTCATGGAGAGATTCATTTATGATATTGAATTTGGAGAGAGTGCACCGGTGAGGGTATTCTTGGATGGTGACCTAGCTATTTGTAAGAGAGGGGGACCAACCACATTCAAGGCCCCAGGTCATGGAGAACCAAGAGTGGAAGGTGCCCTAACTTACCTGAGTCTAAAGGGGTGTATTGAAATGAGGGATGAGAATGATGAGGACTATAAGGTCCTTCAATTACTTTGCAGACCCGAAATCTAGAATAGGGCTGTGAGCCAATTTTTGGGTTCAACATTGTACCTCAAGTAGCTCTCTACCCGAGGATGGAAGTGCGGTTCTGAGATGATAGTGCAACGTGTTGGTGTCTCTCAAGTGCACTGGCATCCATACGACCAGAGGACCAAAAGGACAATACGAATTACCAAAAAATGAGCTGGCAACCTAGCTAGTCACTTATAAAGGAACAAAACTAAACTACAAAGTAGGAAAGATACAAATGAATGTGGTAAAGTAAGTATATGAAAGCTAAGGTGACAAAGATAATCTCACAAAGATGCTCATCCACTAGCTAGCTCCAAAAATTATGTCCACCTACACAAGAAAGAGGGAAAATTGTTGGGGTTGTATAGGGGTCTGCCTTAGTCAGACCCCCATTTTGGTGTTTCCACCTCCATGGACAACCAAGATAGCAACGATAGAGAAATGTATGATAAAGAAGTAGAGAAGGAGAAAAAGCAAGTAACACTAAAAAATAGTATTAAGCTACTCAACCAAATCGTAAAGGAGAGGAATGAAAATGTTTTCCACCTCCACCAAGAGCTCACTAGCCAATGATGGAGAAAGAGAGCTTGAACAATCACCACAATGTCAACTGTGATGAAGGGAGGTGTTGCAAAACCTCAAGCCCTTGCTACAATGGTTTGTTCCACACTTGCTTTACGAAGTTAATGGAGTGTTGTTGCTACAATGGAGTGTTGAAGTGTTGCTTGAGAGTGAAGAAGTGATTGGTAGAATGATTACAAAGTGCAAGAGGATGAAATGAAATGAGAATGAATCAATTTGAAGGAAGAATGAGCAAGAATAAGGCATTTTCAGGTCAGTTGGTCAAAGAGGGACATTACAAACCGTTCCCAATAGGAAGTGTAATGCCTCTACCAACTTTAGATGCAAGAATCTATCAAGGATGTCTGTGCACCACACAAGTGTCCCCAACAATTATTTTTCTACCGATGCAGAAAACAAATGCCAAGTGGAATGAAGGAAGTAGGTTGATGTGGAACTTTGCCTTCGGATTTGGTTTTCTAAGGTGAGGAAGTGCAAAAGGGAAATTTGTGTAAGGGATGAAAATTCGCGCCTATATAGTATTGAGGATGGGAAGATTTTAGGATCTACGTTTGGTATTAGATGGAATGTTGGGAGGTGTATTGGTTATTGATTAGAGGTCTCAAGGTTTTCCCACTGGCTAGGGTAGGGTGCTAGAGTGGATGCTCATCAATTGGGTAGTTTTGTCTTGGGGACCATGTGTCCTTACACACCTGTATCATGATATGTATTAGATGATGTATAGCTTTGGGGAAAGTATCATGTAGAGGGACATTTCTAAATATCTCGTCTTGGGAGAATATTGTAGTGACATGAGTAGTGGGGTGGAGAGTTTGGGGAAGCAACATTCCCTATGTTTTGTATATGATATAATTTTGACCATCAATAACTAGGCGATCTTGCCTATTGCAGATAATTCTGATGAAGTGGATAGTGTTAATTTGAGGCCATATTGGTTGTGCAATACATGGTTAGATGATGTCACTCATGTACTATGCTGCAGACAACTGAGATATCTAATTGGTCAGATTGCTCACATTATTGAGAGATATTTTCTTGAGAAATTTAGGAGATAGTTCGGTGAGGTGCAAGGTATACTAGGAGTGGAGGCCATTTTTTTTGCACTTAGAGATATCAAGATTGGGGACCTATAATATCCCTTGATATAGTAATTGTATATTTTGAAGCACTAGTTCCATTATAGTGGACCTAGGAAGCAACTATATTAGATGTAGGTACCACAATTGAGTATGACACATGGTGGGATCAACATAGGCCCATTAGACCAACACATCCTAATGGTGGCGGGGTTGGTAAGTGGAGGCATGATTTAGAGCCAGTGATGGCTCAATGACAACAACATAGGGTTATGATATTAAGAGGGGGATATGGAGATTTAAGGGATGGAGGAGATGGAGGTGGAGCTGATGTTGGTGGTGAGGATGTTGGATAGGGAAGAGGAGGTGATAAGGGACCAACAAGGGGAGATTAGGGCTAGGTAGGAGGAGATTAGGGATAGGGTGGAAGAGATTAGGGCTAATGTGGGAGAGATGGAGATGATGGATGGGGGGAGGATGCTATTGTGTGTGGATGGGGTACAGAGGTAGAGAATGGTAGAGGAAGTGATGAAGGAGATGGGATTTGTAGGTATAGATAGAAACTTCCCTGTCCGAGCATAATCAAGGACCTAGCCCAAGCAGAGAGAGATAATATCTTTGTATTGTTGACCCAAAGGATCATAGAGAGAGATGCTAAGATATCTAGGAGATAGAAGGAAAAATCCATAGGGTTATGATGATGATCTAGGTTATGGGAGAGATGTTGTAGATTACTCAAGAGGATACTTGCTACAAGACTCGAGCTATGAGAGAGATGTACCCATAGATCACTAAGCTCCCATTTTTTTAGCTCAAAGTTAGTTAGGGGAATATTGATTAGTGATAGTAGAGGGTAGATTGGTAATGGGTGCATATTTTTTACCACCACCTACACCTGTAGCTCAGGATCCAGCAAGTTAGGGCCTAGTAGCAAAATCAATAGTGGGTCTTCCTCATCATACACCATCACCTGGGCACTTAGAGGGTGGGAGCTTATCCTAGAGCTCATATTTTTTATATTGTATGTTTTGATGTAGACACATATTATTATGGCTAAGGGATATTATATATATGTATATTCATGGCTCATGTAGCCCATTTTATATACATTTATTTATTATGTATCATGACACTATTATGATATATATATGAGATGAGCTTTTTGTTGTGTCAATCTATAAGGTCTTATGATGATATCTATATGCAAGTGATTATTTTAATGATGATTATATATGTTGGCAAGAGAAACTGCAAACGCTTTCTAGTGTTGTCATTGATGGCAACCCTAGTCGGTGATTGAATCTGCACGTCATCATTTGCTCCTACCGGCAGACCAATTGAGGACAGTCAAGGAAGAATAGAGCATCCAATAGTTCTGTGTTCATCAATTCACATACATATTTTCTATTGTTCTTTTAAGTTGTGGATCTTATGGGAGGTTAATTAATGTATGTCTTGTGTTGTCCAAAAATATCAGTGCCTCATATCAAGTTGTATGAAAGTTTGGAGATCTGATTGGATATCTGTGGACATCAAAATATGCACATGGCTTATAATCTAACACACACATTACCATGGTTAGTTGTTGAAACAAAGCAAGATTTTAACATCCATATGAGATAATCTAACATGCTTTTAAAATGCAATACAATAAAAAGTTAACTAAAGCATCTATAGAAAAACATGAAACATATCTATCTCATATTGGATTGGTGCTATTGTGGAAAATAGCCCTTTCCCAACCCTTTGCTAAGCTCAATGATGAAATTGATATGAATATGATATGAAGATGGTGTGGACAAAATCAATTCTCAAATGAAGAGAGTGACTTTACATGAATGATTGTGGAGTTGTGGAGTTGTGGAGGATTTGATCAAGAATGAAGCCTTTCATTTATAGATTTTCTTGATGAGAGATTGGCCAAATGGATGAATGTGGGATAAAGAACAATCCAATGAGATGGAGACACTTGTCATCTTGTGATAGGATGAGGAATGTGCAAGATTTGGGAAATATGCCCAAGAGAGGGAAATTTCAAATTTGAATTTGAGAGTTAATTCTTAGTTTGACCTTTGCAAGGGACATGTAAGAGACATGTAAGCCTCATAAATGCTTTATTTGGTGTACATGTCCACTTGATTTTGAATTCAAACTTGACAGAATATTCTTCAAAGATGCCATGTTGAGGGAAAATGCTGATTTTAATAAATCAATAAATTGATTTATTTGTTCAAGTGGGATTATCTAGAGGATGTGATGGGTGGTTAGGTTATGCTAATTAGGATTAGGTTAGCTTAATGATGATTAGGAGGATTTTGAACTTTTGACTTGAATATTTGGATTTATTTAAATCAAAAGGGATAGAAGGTGATTTCATATTTAATTAAATAAAAGGCTTGATTTATTTAATTAAAAGGAGGGTGATGTTAGGATCAAGTTGATTTATTTAATTTAAACTGATGACTTTAGGAGATTGATAAATAAAATTGATTTATTTGTTGAATGGATGAATATGACCTAATCGAATGCAATCTGCCAATTTTGCGTGTCTACATTTTTCCCCTCTTTGAAGCAATGTACTTGTTGTGTTGGTTCAAAGAATAAACTTGTCGTGATCAAAATTCAATTTTTTTTTTATTTTTCAGATGCCCCAGCGGAAAGAAGTACATTGGTACATTGCCCCCTCGAGAGATCGAGCGAAAAGATTCCATTTGAGGGTTGATCTCACGATAAAGAGGTTCAAAATGGATGGTTATGATGAGATGATTTTAAGATGCTTAGAGTAACCAATCTATGTTATCCTAAACAACTTAATTGATATGATGATGGATGAGATGGATGATGCGATATGCAAATGTATGATTTATGCAGATGCTTAGACTAACAGATCTATATTATGATGATGATGCAAATGCAATGCATGTGAAATGATCGATGTTTCCTATTATGTATGATATGAATGATATGTGGTATGCTGACAGTTTGTGGATGCAAGATGTATGTATGGTGGATGCATTGGTGATGATGATGTTAGTGTGGAAATGAGATGATGACAAGAGGATCCCACAAGTCCATGATTTGATGAGACTTTATTAGAGATGATGATGATAGATGATGATGATTTGCTTATCAAGGATTGGGATTTTAAAAGGGCTACTTACCTTATGTTTGATAATACACATAGATACGATGCATCAAGGTATAAAGAACCAGGATGGCGTTGTACCTAGTGCGATGGACTTTGACTCGACAAACAGATAGGAGTATTCTTGTTCACACTTGGCATACGAAAACCTTGCTAGGATGTACCTAACAAAGCAAGTATTCGCCAAGTTATTTTACAAGAACGTCCGACAAGCACAATAGACAAAAGGATAATGATTGTTGCCCCATTCCTATATCTCTAAATCCTTCGTTTGGATATCATCGAGAGGTCCTTGGAATGAGTGCAATAAGATAAATCAAAAGAAGAGATCAAGTACGCAAACAAGCCAATGTTCTTCATACCTTCAGCCAAAGGGATTTGTTTTGATAGGATAAGAATCCAAGGTGATATCCAAAATGATGCCCATTGTCGAAACGATATATCCTAGGACATGCATTGTATAGGATGATGATGGTTTGATAAGTTGATTGATAGGATATTGATATAAAGTTGATTGTCATGTTTGCGATTGATCAAGAGTTTGATTTTGTTTTAACGATTTGTTGTTTCAATTTTGATTTTGTGTTTGAAGTTTTTGTTTTTGCTAATTGCTATGATTGTTTCTATTTATGTTGTCAAAGGATGAAGGTGACGATCCGTTTATTATGGATGATTGATTATTGCGGGTGAAAGCGAGATGCGACGGATGGATTTTTTCAAATATTTGGATGTTTTTGATGTTTTGAAATGTTTTGAGGCTATTTTTGGTTTTTTTTTGGATTTTACAATTTTTTTGATTTTTTATTTTTCAAATGTTTTGGGCTTTTTCTGAGATTTTATGAATGTTTTTGGAGTTTGATGTTTTTTTGAATGATTTTTGGATTTTGATGTTTTTGAATGTTTTGGATTTTTATGTGAATGTTTTGGAATGAATTTTTGGATTTTGATGTCTTAGGGGCTAATCAAAGATTAGCCTTGCCTACGTTTAAGCTTAGAGACGATGTAGTTCGGATGCCATGTTTTTGATTTTTTTTGTTTTCGTCTTGTTTTTGGATGTTTTTGGATTTTTCGCATGATTTTGATGATTTGGATATGGATATGATATCAGCGCTCTGTTTGGGATTTTGTTGAAGACAAAGCTAAGGTTGACTGATCAAATCGATGGATTGGTGATGATGATAACATTGTTGAGGATACACAACAATGCAAGGATTTGATTGATCAGGATTGATGACGATAACATTTTTGAGGATGCACAAAAATGCAAGGATTGATTCATCAGGATTGATGATGATAACATTGTTGAGGATGCACAACAATGCAAGGATAGTGTTAAGCAACACAATGATATCCTGAGATAATGAATTTTTTGATTGGACTTGATTGATCATGATTGATGAAGCTTGATTTGAAACAAAGATGTTTGGATGATTTGATGTGATGTCGACGTGCAAATTAGATGTGATTGATAGTGATTATTTGGATTGGTATTCAATGAAAGATGAAGCGTGATAAGGAATTTCTTCTCGTTAAAATATGCCATGGGCTAGTGATTCGGATTCTTGATCACAAATGCTTTGACCAATTTGGTTTCACATTTTCCAATGTTTGGATCACTGCATAAGTTGGAGGCTATAGATCAAGTTTTATTCTCAAAGCAAGATGTAAATACCTGCCCCTAGTGTCTAGCAATGTACGAAATGTTATGGATAGATGCTTGGATAGGTGTATGGATGGATGGATATGGTAAGAACGCAAAAGGATGCCAAGGATTATCTTGTGATAAGATAAGTTGTTCGGATAATGAATGCTTATTTGGATAATGCTTCATGGCTCAGATAATGTTGCATAGGATAGGATCAATGAAAATGACCCATGTCAAGATGTTTTACCGTAAGTAAGCACAAAGTGTGCCCTAAATTTTCATCAAGATCAAAATAACTTGGATGATGGATGCAGATGGATAAAGATGGATTGGATAAATGGTTCATGGATGCATGGATTTATCATGGATAAGATGGATGGAATGTTGGATTTATTATGGATGGGATAATATGCTTTTCACCTAAAGTGGCACACATAGATGCTCGATTCTACACATGACGCCTATTTGCCAGGTTTTCGTCATGGTCTTGCCCAAAGCGCCACCATAGTGGTTTTCACTAGAGGACAATTTTTTTTTATCTTTACTGTTTTCAATCCTTTTTCTATTTTTTTTGGATTTTCATATTTTTTTTATGTTTTTGGTTTTTTCTTGAAAGATTTTAGCTCATACTGAATCACAAGGTGTTGCTGATGTAGATGCCCCTGTCATAATGTGCCATCGATATCCTGCTTGAAGGAGCTGCTTTGCTAAGATACGTGCACTTGAATGCAACTTTTGGGATTCTTGATCTGATTTATTGATATCGGGGTTAACTTTGTCTCTATGCATACATCATGATAGAGTGCCTTCAAAATCCTTATGATGAAAGGTCATTGCCAATACATGGTAAATTTGAGAATTATATATCATGTGTGGAGGCGTGGATGGAGTGTGTTTAGGGATAGGATATGGATTGGTTGATAGTTTGGAACCTTTGACTCTCCAAACTTGGGAAGATGAACAATGATGGGTGGATATGGAAGTGTGTATGGAATTAGGACCAACTGCTTGATACACTTTGTACATCGCTTGAAAAGCTTGCTTTTGTTTTTGTGGACATCCTTGATGGATACTTTTCCCTTTTTTTATTTTTTCCCATAGTTTCATTAACTAATGGAGTTTGATAGGGATGATCTTTCTTTGTATTCTTTGGTATCCATTTGTATTTGATTTGTCCATTATGCTTTCCAACTTCTTTTTCTTTGATAATGTTCTTCGTACTTTGATTCAATTCTTTCTTTTGACGTTGGTCCCAATTCATGGATGGGGTGATGGGTGGATGAAGATTCGTGATGCGGCTAGTTGTAGTATAGACACTAGTTCCATCATAAGGACTCTTTGTGCTCCCTATGTTGACGTTTGCTTGAGATAAAGTTTCCCCCAGTATGGTGGTAGTAGTACCTTCATGCTTTGATTCCATCTGTTTTGAGAGATCTTGTTTAGAATGCATTCTCTGATAAATGACCACTGCAGATGGTGTTATTTCGATTGGATGCTCTGCTGAATCCAAAATATCTTATTCTTTCTGACTCATTTCCTTGAGCGGATAATGTTGGATATCTTTATTCATGATGTCCTCATCTAGATTTTGGATATATTTGATCCTGATGTTGACAACTCTATTTGACTGTACGAATCAATAACCTGCTCTTTTTGTGTAATACTATCAGGAGTAAAGGAATCTTGTTCTGAATGAAGATCATCTACGTGTCCATCCGTAGAAAGAATCTCATGGGTAGATGGAGGAGTATCAGATACACGGATGTGATCATCTTGTAGAGATAGGAGAGTGTCCATTAGATTATTGTAGTATCTTGAAGATACAAATTCTTGATCTTGATTAATTCTGGAGTTACTTTCGACATGCTTTGGATCAAGTTCTTGACATGGGTCCATTTCAAAGGATGGATTGCTTACAAAGGGTTCTTGGATGTCGTCATTAGACATGGTAAGTGGTTCAATATCCTCAACTGTCGAGTTTAGGGTTCCTTTAGTATCTGTAACCATGAGGTCAAAGGATGTCAATATGTCTTGGGAAGGACCATTGCTAGACTTTGGTGAAGGATTTTGATCATGCTTTGGAATAAATTCTTGAGATATGTCCTCTAACTCATAAGGCAATGTAAAGGCATTTTCAACATGATCATTGGTCGATGGATCATGCATTATGTTGATAGGATCAAATAATCCTAACACTCCTTGAAATAGATCACTAAAGAGTGGTTCTTGATGTATGGTAATTTGATCATCAGATGGGGTGGAAATATCCTCAATGTGCTCCTTAATTGAGAGATTTTGATCATTGTTTTCAATAATTGTGATGGAGGGATTTCCAATGTCCTCAACCATAGGTTCAAATGATGTTGACATTTCTTGAATTGGATCATTGTCAAGTATTTTAGGTGGATTTTGATCATGATTGAAAAGTGACTCTTGACCTATGTTGATTTGATCATTGGATGAAGTAGACATAGCTTCAAGGTGCTTAATGACAGATTGATCTTGATCCTTGTTCTCAATAGTTGTCATTTTTTGTGTTTGTGCTTGTGTTTGTTGGGTAGCTTGAGAGGCTTGTTGCACTTGTTGAGCTTGTCTTGCTTGTTGCGTGGATTGATATTGTTGGATAGCCTTTTGGTAGGCCTGGTGAGCTTTTAGCACAATGTCATATTGTCTTGCTGTGTTTGGTTTTAGTGGTAGTGGTGGCAAATTTGGAATCGTGTTGGATGTAGTGACAAGTGGTTGAGATATGCTTGGAGCAATCGTGAGGGTTTGAGATATGATGGGTATGATAGGGGTGGTTGGAGTGATTGAGGTGATAGGAATGGTCGGAATGACCGAGGTGATAGGTCCTTGGGAGACCATATTTTGATTTTTCAGGATTGATGTTGTCATTTGATTAAATACCATCTGTTGGTGCGATGTCAATGGTATATTCAAAGGATTTGATGTGATGGCTTGATTGGAATTAGGTGGATTGATTTGGATGGAGTGATTGGTGCTAGGTAAAGGGGGAAACCCTAAACCAAGGAATGATGTTGATATGGGTAATGGTGGTGGAGATGTCTCTTGGCGCAATGACTCAACTATTTTGGTAAGTGTAGCATTTTGATCTCACCAAATTTGATCCTAATTTCGATCTTGACTCCCTTGATATAGTTGATTTGGATTTTGTTCAAGTAGATTTGGGATGCATACTTGTGTTTGATTTTGGACAATGTTCTAATTTGGGATGATATTCAAATTTGGCATTATGGGTTGAAATTGAACATTGTTGATGTTGGGAATCACATTGCCTTGTTTTAGGTAACTCTAATCTTGCATGGTGTTACCTTGAATTGGAGTTGTTAACATCTTGTTTGGATTTTGAACAATATTCGTATGATTTGCAACCACATTTATCCCAAATTTTGCCAGATTCATGTTTCGAAAACTTGTACTTGGTACATTCTCGTTGTTCATTTGAAGGCTTATGCATTGATTGTTCGGTTGGAAAACTTGTAGGTTTGGATTTAGATCTACCATTGGGAAATGTGTTCCAATCTTTGATTTGGGCATACTTGCACTTATTGTGCCATTGAAATTTGTAGAAGGTAATGATCCCATGTATGGATTGTATAAGTGTGAGTTTTGATAATCAATCGGTGTTGTAAGGCTTTGATAGCTTAGTTGACTTGGATTACTCATGATGTATGGATCAAGTTTATATTCCATGTTCTTCTTGTGTTTTGACCTTCTTGCAAAAGTGACCTATAAGGTTCTTAGGACCAATGATGAGATGAAGGATAAAAAGGGGAAATGATATGAGTGTTGAATGTTTAGGGACTTCGTATCAATGCTAGACTTAGGGTTTGGTTTTTATTGGTTTGATTGGATAATGAACTCATAAACCCTAAGATGTTAGATGTGATCTTAGGATGAACTTGTTCAAAGGATTGCTGATTTAATTAGATGTATGATAAAGGATGCATTCCCACACACCTAACTAAACAAATGATTTTGATTTGATTTAAGGATGTACTCAAGTCTAGAATGAAGTTTCCAAAAGCTCTAAAGTTGTTTGTGGGATGAAGATGATAAATGTTTGGATGGATGAAATGTTTGATTTGATCCTAAATGAACCTAGGAAGGACTTGTTTACGAGACCAAGATAGTGAAGAACATGCCTTTCTCTAAAAGTAATCCAAAATCAAAAGATCAATGTTTGCATGAAAAACCATACGACGAAAAGATGCCAAGCACATATGTGGGGTCCAAATGATTTAATCTTTGCTTAATGGATTATTTTTACCACAAACAAACTCTTGGTTAGATTTTGAATCTAGATGTCTAATGTCTCAAATTTCCCCTTATCCCACAAAGTGTATTATGCGGAAACTGAGGAAATTTGAGGCAAGAGTTACCTATTGTTGACCTTAGTAGGAGCAAATTGAGATGAAATTCAAATGCTTAGAAGCCTCTAAGGATACGAATCCCAAGGGAAAGCAATAACATGTGAATTTTTTCAAGAATATTTGCCTCTCCTAAAGGGTTTAAGATTTGATGCTCATGTTGAATGTTGGTTTTCCAATGTTTTCGATTAAAGCACCGTGTTTTCAAACCAAGAACAAGTACAAACCCTATGGATGTATAAGACAATATTTGTTGGATTCCCACTTGGGAAAGTCCAACTATGCTTATCTTTAGTGAATGGTTAGATGCTTGACCCCACTGGGTCCCCTCCACGGCTCATTAACATCCATCAGGGCAGCTAAGAATCAACACCCATGAAACTCCCATGGCATGCTTTCCATTTCTACTAAAGACTATAAAAGTGTGGGACGGCTTCAGAACAATTGTTCTTGCACCAATAAATAGATTAAAGGATTTTGGCAAATTCTAGCACATGGGTTTTAATAAGGACTTTCCATTCGTGGAGATTGACCCATATGAGAAGAGTCTTGTTAAAGGTGTTTCTGCACAACAACAACTCAGACAAAAAATAATATTCTATCTCTCTTGAAAGGTGAATTTTCAACAACAAGTGCTAAAATCACCCCAAGCTCTCTCGGGTGTCAGTTCTTGACAATGCATAAACAACTCATATAATATGTAAAAATGTTGGTAATCACAATCGGACCTTCCTACAAGCAAACTGTATCTTTCCAATTTATCAAATTTTGCAATATTATGATCTCAAATCCTAAATCTAACCAAATAATAAAGAAACAACAAAAGATGAAGGTGAAAGAGATATAATGAAATCTAAATTACTTCTAAGATGAACAATGAAAATGATAAATTCCTAGAATGGACCAATCTTAAATAACCAATTCCTGCTTAACCCACAATGCAATATCACAAGAAGGGTGCAATCTTCTAAGGAATACAGATTTTCACATCATAGACATTCATCTACAATCGAACTAAGCACAAATAGATGTATGGTCTAGGTTGACTTCACCAGTCTACTACAATCAGATAGTTACTAGGAGTATAGACCAGAGATTGCTACAAACATTCCAAGCATGAAACCATAAACATTATTCACCAAACTAATCCAATTCTAAATTAACATCAAATCTTATGTCTTCAAGCAATTTCAAAAGATGGAACAACAGGAACCATGCAAGATAAACTAACACAAAAGAATTCACCAGAAAAACCACAATGCCTCCAATTGTATTAGATCACAAAAATATAGCAACAATTCCACTGTTCTGTGTTACAACATTTGCTCCAAAGAACTAACTACTATCTCTACTATAGAATGCTCTAGCTCTTTCTTAGTCTAGCTTGTCTCTATTATCTATCTAACTCCTTACAAATGAGGTAGGAATGCCATTTTAAAGAGAACCCCCAAAACATGTCGGCCCAGCCAGACATTTACAAAATAAAATAACCAAAACAAGTCAGCCTCAGGAATTTCAAAATAAGGCACACATTAAATGCCGATACATCATCAAGGTCATCCAAAACACATTCCTCAATGCATCCCGGATCAACACATGCCCTATAATAATAGGGAAGCACAGATCACGAAGTTGGAATTAATTACCACCTCCCTTATCCTTGTTTTGATTGAACGATTTATGAACCTTCAAAAACAACTTGTCCAACTTAGCAATAGGTGTCAAAGGTAAGATTTTGAGCTGACATTCAATTGATTCAATTTCTTTCCTCGACTGCTTCACCGTTGTATCCCAATCACCCTTATATGCCAAGTACTTATCTACCATAGACAGATAAGTAGCCGCATCATCCAATTGATGCCCTGTCACAAATTTTCAATATCAGGGGCATAGACATCATGCCACCATTCCCTCAATTGTTCCAAACTCAAGTATTTAAGGGCGACCTTCCTCCTCCTAGTTATTACCTCAAAAAATGTGATGCATCCATCATAAACACTAGTTAGATTTCCATCCATCTGCTTCCTTTGTTTATAGAGCTTTTTGATGGCTTTATGTTAGATTTGCAGGGCTTCAAACCACTCCCAAGGCTCATTAACCCTAGATGAAGAAAGAATTCCATCAACAACCAACTAATTCTTACTATACTCCATGATTGTTTTGGTTTTCTACAATAAGAGATCAGTGTCCTCTTTATCCTGAGATAAAACATAATCTAATGAATCCTTAACCCTTATTGCATCCTTTCCAGTTGAAAGGATCTCCTTTATTGCATCATCTCCCTTAGTCTGTACCTCCTTCAACCAATTTACTGTAGCCAGAGTAGAAGCTTTCATCTTTTCTATTTCAGAAATGGTCTCCTTCGACAAGAAACCAGTAGTAGCAGAAGAGGATGGGTGAAAAGATTGCAAAGGCTTCATTAAATCTTCTAGACATTTCCTAAGCCTTTCATTCTCTTTCTTTAGTTCATGCTTTGACTATGTTTCCTTCCTCAATCTCCCAATAATCACTGCACTGGACCCCTCATATTCTTCAATATCTTGCTCCATAGAAGCGGGCCCAAGATTAATGGTTTGTACATCATAATCCTTCCTGGTGACCTCATCTTTACTTTTACCAGCAGCAGGGGTAGCAATATGAATAACCCTATTACTGGCTTCATCCCTCTCGATCTTGGTAACCACCTTGGCTACCTTCTTCTTCTTTCCATTTCCAATCTTGGCCAACATTTCATCCCAGTTGAGAGGAGTATCCTCAACAATGACCTGTTTCCTCCTGATTTCTTTATCTAGCCAATCCGGAACAGCAGGATCCACCTGAATTTCATCTTTCTTGACCTCTTCATGCTGATCCACCGTCTCATCTCTTTCCTTTTTATGCGATTGATCACCTTTGTTTTCCAACTCTGGCTCCTCTTCTTGCAGGGGTGATGGAGTCTGAACAAGGACATCCTCCTTCTCAGGGGATCTATTATCTTTGCTATTTGTAGGAGAATCCTCATATTGTACCAATAGAGAATGATTCAGCTCCACATGTCCTACCTCAAACTCAGCAGCTGCGCCATAAAGTTCTCCATCCTTAAACAATTTTGCCTCCTCACTGGTCTTGTGCTCTTCATGATTCATCGGTTTAGGTATATCCAATGAAGGAGAGGTATCTTTCTGCTGCTCTACAATGGAGGCCATTGGAAGAGGATCCGCCTTTTGCATAGTCTCCTTGGGAGATGGAGTTCTTGACCTTCTTGAGTAAACCCGAGTTTTCTATCCTGAGCTCTCCACATCAACCACATGAGGATCCACCTTATCCTTAGCAGTCTCTTGATCCTTCTTCTTAGAAGCCCTGGTTGTCCTTGTCCTTTTTGGCTCCAGAGGAATGTCTTCTTTCTCTGCTTTCTCAAGTTCCTCCACTTCAGTGAACTTACCTATTTTCACAGTATGGCTTCTCTTCTTTCCTCTAGGTTTTCATTTCTTTTTAGGCTCACTCTCCTTAGGGCCTCTGATTTTAATCTTAAAATGTGAGCTTACCTTAGTTTTGGCAGTAGAATCATCCTCTCCTGACTCCTCCGAGGTAGAATGAGCATTCAAACTTCCCATCAGATTGAAAGTACAAGGTACCTTCTCGCTTTCCAATTCCCATACTTTATGTTTCAGCCATGACTTGGTAGATTTCAGAATGGGAGCCATCAATTCCTCCAACTCAGTTATTTCCTTTTCTGACCAGTTTATCTCTCCAATGGGCCTGTCTTTGACTGATTCAAATGCATGATCCTGGACTAAATTTCAATCATCTTCTAACTGATCAAGAATCAACTTGACATTATACATCCTAATTACATCAATTGGTAGCCTAGAATACCTTTTCTTTCTCACCTCAAAGTCATCCTTGTTGTTTTCCCAGTAGTCCTCTAGATCATCTCTGTGGTGATACTCCTTAGTAGCCTTCTTCTGTGCTTCACCAGTGATGTCAAAGCTTGCCCTTTTAGAGTGGAAAGAGAAACCAAAAGTACTCAATTCCTCCCCTGATGCATGAGCTAATTGGATTGAAGGACAAACCTCACTTATACCAATTCTCAAGGGAAAATCCCCAACGAACCCTATCTTGTGCTTCTCATTTTTAACAATAACATCGAAATCACATATCTGCCAGGTAACCTCCAAGATTATGATATGTTCAATGGGGTATCTTGGAAATCTGTATGGAGCAATGGGGCATCCATCAATTCTAATATAGGAGAAGGTAGGGAATTGTATAAACTAGGCTCCATATCTTTTAATCAATTCCTTAGCTCCATCGGAAATTCTCACATGCTCTGCATTCTGAAGCAACCTAGTAATATGCATAGTGAATGCATCATTTGTTCTTCTATATTTTGGATTCCCTAGGTGTAGCTCGGGGTACACCTCATAGATGACATCTTACCCAAATGTTCCTTTTGGACTCAATCCCCTATATGGATAAAATTTGGCAAGTACATATACCACATAAGATGACATGGTGAATTTCTTTATCTCCAGCACATCTCTCATTTGTCTATCAATCGTTGCACTAATAATCCATGCCTAATGATAATTGATTCCTTGCTCAATCTTGTTAATAACATGCACCATCCAATTCTCCAATGCCCCAGCGCTCTTCAAGGTAGCTACCCTACTCAACAGTGTGATTGCATTATATATCTCTTGTCGGAACTTGACCCTCTGTAACTTTTTTAGGCAGCTTGGAGAAATGAGATTTTGGCTTTTCCAGCCAGGAATTGATCATCTGTTGGGCTTTGGTAGGTTTATCCTCATAGTAAGTTCTAGCCAAGTCCATGTCCAAGGCACACACACATGGCAAGTCTGGCATATCAAATGCATGGGCAATGGAAACTAGATTAAAGTTTTCCAACACTCTCCCATTAGTGCTAACAATCCTCTGTGTATCAAAGTCATAGTGCCGGGCACACTCCAATATTAGTTCATAGCATTGAATTGCAGGAGGAAATCCGGCCACATGAGCCAGTCCAGATTTCACCATTCCCTTGGTCAAGACCGGTAAATCCCTCTGAGTTAACCTTTCTTTGAATTCCTCGTATCTCCAAGCTCCCACATTGGTGTCCGAGACCTCTGACCAAACTAAAGCTACCTTACTATCTAGTAATTGATTCTACACATCTAGCCTGACCCTTTCTGCATCTAAAACTGAGGATCCCTCTGTATCTCCCTTGGCTTTTCCTGCCGCTGCCTTACTCGATTCAGCCTGCATTCATAAAGGAGCCTCATGAAAATCTTATTATCATCCATATTTCAATCAAAGGTTAGCCTTGAAACCACATGAAATCATTAAGATAAATCATTAATCATCAATCTTAAAAATTTGAGAAAATGAAATAATCTGAGAAAATCCAGTCAGGGCAAAATTTTAGAGGAATCCGACCCAGAGGGACTCCTACTGTCAAGACTTCATTCATCAAATAAATCATCAATATAGGGAAAAGAGATGCATGATTATCATGAGATTCATCCATTTAACAACAAGAAATCATCATCCAACATTTAATTCATTACTTCAATTTCAAAAATCAAAATCAATCAGAACCAGGCATAAAACTAAAAAAATTTGGGCAGTTCAGATTTCCACGAACAACTTGAAATTCTGGGAACTCATTATACTTCGGGGAAATGGAAGAATCCGAGAAAATATTGGTGCATAGAACTTCTGTGGACACCTCAGAAACCCGACAATCGTTCGACGCGCAGACCATGAATCACGTGATCATACAAACCCCCCTATCCGAATCCAACAAACATAAACTCAACCCCAATAAGCCAAATTTTGACTGTAGTTGAATTTAAACTCCCAAAGACTCTCAAATGGTTGATCCCTATGACGAAATAATGATGCCCTAATTTTAACAATCAAACCTTTGCCATGAGAGTTAAGGTGAGCTCGAAATTTAGACATTATCCCTCAAAATGATGAAACTAGGGCACACCGAGGTCTCAAGTGTTGCGAACAGGGCTGAGCTAAACACAAGACAAGAGGGACGCTCCAACTCCACCAAACTTAACAATCCTGGGCAGACATATCGAAACCCTAACTTTACAAATTATACCAGGCTACATGCCAATAAGGCAAGGCCCTAACAGAAATCCCCAGTCACAGGGGTATGCCCGACATTCAATCGATAAATGAAGGGATGCACAATGCAGGCGTTAAAACCCGCGGAAAGGTGAATCAAACACTAATTCGATAAATTTGTAACCATAAAAACAAACAAGGCCCGACCCAAATAATCATCAACAATGACTTGAAAGATTCAGTTACAAAGCACAAAACCAAAAGGTGATGTCAATGATGACTTATCATGGATTAAATCCGAATGAACCTTGAGCCCAAGGCGATCACTGCAAATCAGGGTGCCCTAGTGACGAAAATACCAACACAAACGCCCAAAGGAATCCACACGCAAGCAAACCAAATCCACCAAAGCTCAAAAATGAACAAACTCAAGCACCAGAGCAGATAGAAAATGAATAATGAAATTTGGAAGAGCATTAAAATACCTTAAATCCACCCACAATCGTGCTAGAGAGGACGCACCTCAAGCATTAATGGCTGATAAGACATATCGAGGAAATCCAGAAACCCAAGTTCAAAATAGAATTTTGGAAAAAACTGAGCCAGCTAGACTATCCTGGTGAGCATAAATTTCACGGACGATGCACCCCTCCAGGACTCCGACGAAGTCGGGGAAAATCCGCATGTTCTAGAAAATCTTGGATTCATCCAAAAACCTGTACTCTGGAAGATTCAACAGTGACAGACAATGAACCAAGACCCACGAAAATCTGGGTGAGCTGAAAAATCCCAGACCCAAGTCAAAACCCGGACTTCCATTAAAACTAAGTTTGATCAATTCAACCTTCAGGGTAAAACCAAGGCAAACAAGACCAACATCCCAAGACCTTAAAAGTGAAAATCCAATAAAAACCAAAGGTCCAAGAGACATCCAAAATTAGAAAATAGAGGGTCCCTACTCCAAGTGGGGCCTGTGTGCAAAATTGCACAAAAAATGGTGACTCTGCTGGGGAAATGCTCTAGAGCATTTCAATGACAAATGGGAATCAA
Organism: Sequoia sempervirens; assembly: GCA_007258455.2. NCBI lineage: Eukaryota > Viridiplantae > Streptophyta > Pinopsida > Cupressales > Cupressaceae > Sequoia > Sequoia sempervirens. The sequence goes on along the minus strand of VDFB02164612.1, from coordinate 37,121 downwards.
GAACCCAGAACTTATGATTTCAACTCATCCATCCAGTCACCACCTATGGTTAGACCAAAGAACCCACAAGTCACCCAAACTTTCCTACACTAGGGTCGAAGTGTGTGCATATGCATTCATTACCCCCCCTTAGCTGCAAAAGAGACCAAACTTGATCTGAATAGGCTACATAAAGATTCATACTCTAAGAGCAACTTGGATAGAGCCTCGCTGCCAGTCAGGTGTCCATAGCCCTGAGGAGGTTATCACTATGATTCTTCTGAACATAGCTCTACTTCCAGTCAGACGTTCATAGCCTCAGTAGAGATATTTAGATTCCCTTGATGAGTTGAATTCAATCTTTTGATTTTCCATATTGTCTCTTTCTCTTTTTTTTTTGGATATTGCTTGTCTTCTCACTTATTTCTCTTTTTTTTTTTTTAACTTGTAAACAATGAAGTTCACACTCAGGGATGAGAACCACAGTGGCACTAGAGTAGAAAAAAGATTTTTCACATGTACAAACTTCATAAGGCCCTTCTGCAACCTCAAACATTTTTAATATTCAAAATGTGAGACCCTAATGTATTCCTGTTCAATCTGAATAAAGGACTCTTTGTCTTAGACGCAAGGATATGTGACATTGGGTAGAGAGAATTCATATCATGATGTTATGGAAAGATGATTAAAGTTTAAAAAGGAAATACTGAGGCCAACACACCTACGTTGTCACCACTGTCATACAAATGCAATAGGAGATCCCAGAAGGAGTAAGAACCTAGAGCAAGAGCAACACAAACCAAAACAAAACAAGCCAATGCAAACCTAATCTAACCAAAACAAAGTGAGAAAAACCAAAAAAAGACCTACTCTAACCAAAACAAAAACAGGAAATGAAAGGCAATCTAATCTAACAAAGCGGACAACAAAAAGCAACATAAACTAACTATATACAAAACAGGGAGCTAAAAATAGCTCAGGATTGAAAATAATGTTTCAAATACTGCCCATTAACAGGTAGCGAAATATCTTCCCTTGTGAGAGTCTTCAAGTGGAAGGCATTATCTTCAAGTATTTCAACAATCTGGTATGGACCGAGCCACAGTTTATCAAACTTCCCATGATCCCCCTTTCGATCATGAGGTTTATCCCAGTACAACACAAGGTCATAAATCCTAAAAGCTTTGACATTAGCTCCTCTGTCAAACCACCTCTTAATTACCCCTTGATGTTTGGCAAAGTTTTCAAGGGCATTGTCTCGTTTCTCCTCAATGTGCAGTAACTCTGTCAACTTGGCCTCCCTTCTATCCCCCTCATCATAAAACTCATTAATAAATTGCAAGGTTGGGATCTTGAGTTGAATAGGGAATACTGGCTCTAGACCATATACTAAGTGATAGGGAGATGTTCTGATGGATGACTTAAGCCTTGTACGATCAACCCATAGGGAAAATCGAAGCTAGGTGTGCCAATGTTTTGGGTTCCTCTACAACAGCTTACGGATAATAGTCAACAAATTCTTATTGGAAGATTCTACCAGGCCGTTACTTTGGGGGTAATAATTAGATGCAAACTTTATAATAATGCCATGATCAAAAGCCCAGTTTGAAAATTTTTAAGATGCAAAAGCAGGACCATTATCATAGACAACAGAAAGAGGACATCCAAATCAGTTAATAATGGTAGATTCTAGAAAATCAATCACTACCTCAGATGTACATTGCCTATAAGCGAAAGCCTCAGTCTACCTTGTGAAATAATCAGTGATGGTTAGAATGCACCTGTGTCCCGTAGAAGATGGTGGGTTGATAGGACCTACAAAGTCCATACCCCACTGAACAAAAGGCCTTACCTCAGTAACCAGTTGAAGTGGGAGTGCTACATACCTTTACTTCGTTGATGTAGTCTAGCAAGTGTGATAGGTCCTGACATGATGGTGAACGTCCTTAAACAATGTGGGCCAATAATACCCAGCCCTCAAAATCTGATTCGCTATGGCAATAGCAGAACCATAGCCAGTGCCATACTTTTCATGAAATTCGTTCATCACCCTTTCAGCATCTTGTTTCCTAAGATACCTCAAATAAATGCCTTCATGATTTCTCTTGTACAGAACAACCCCCTTTAGCATGAAACCATCACTCTTCAGTCGCAGAGCTCTCCTCTGAACAACATTAAGATGGCTTGGGGATTGCTGGTTCAGTAAATAATAAACTATGTCATCATACCGACTACCTGGGGAAACCTCCTCAAGATTATAATTCTAAACAGTCAATTCAGGCCCCATTTCAGTCATAGTCTAAGTAAGTCCCTGCCCTCTTACCAACTTCATGGGTTCAATCTCAATGCCATATTCTTGTAGAATTGTCACCCACTTAGCTCTACACTCACCTAACTCATTTTGCATCAATAGTAACTTAACTGTAGGATTTGGGACAAATGCATAAACCTTATTCCTAAGGATATAATGTCTAAATTTCTTTACTGATCTGACCAGGGCATATGCCTGCTTTTCGACACTTGGATATTTCAACTTAGAATCTTTTAATGGTGCACTCATAAAAGCAATAGGATGTTCATTTTCTTCATTAGACTTCTGAGTCAACATTCCCGCACACGAATGATCTGAAGCAAACGAATAGATGTAAAAGGACTTACTGTAATCAAGACTTACCAATACTGGAGCATCAACAATGGCTCTTTTGATTTCTACAAATGCCTCTTTTGCTTCTGTAGTCCATTCAACTTTAGCATCTTGCTTCAACATTACATTCAGCGATTTAACAATTTCGGCAAATCTGGTAATGAATTTCCTGACGAAGTTGATCTTGCCAAAGAAAGACTTCACCTCTTTTTTGCTAGCAGGTGGCTGAATTTTCAATATGGCCTCCACTGTTTTTGGATCAATAACAATTCCCTTTTCAGATATGACATGTCCCAACAATTTCCCCTTTGTCACTCCAAAAATGCACTTTTTAGGATTCAGGGATATGCCAAATTCTCTGCACCTTTGAAACACTTTGCGTAAGTCAGAAATGTGGTCCCGCCTCTTTTTTGAAAAGATAGTTAGATCATCCATATAAATAATAATGCACTTGCCTATGATATCTTTAAAGGAAATATCCATGGCCCTTTGAAATGTAGCCCCAGCATTAATGAGGCCAAAAGGCATCCTCCTATAAGCAAAGGTACCCTATTTAGTTGTGAAAGCAGTCTTTTGCCTGTCCTCATACTGAACCATTACTTGGTTGTACCTCGAATAATCATCTAGAAAGGACATCATCTGAGAACCATTAACCACTCGAAGTACTTCATCCAATGAAGGGACGGGATAATTGTCCTTTTCTGATGATCTGTTTAGATTTCTGAAATCAATGCAAAGTCTGATTTCCCCATTCTTTTTTCTTACTCGGACAAGGTTTGCCACCCATGTTGAATGCCTAACAAGAAAGATAATTTTGGCAGACAGTAATTTATGAACTTCTTTCTGTATAATCGGTTCTAGTAATGCGTTAATTGGTCTCTGTATCTGCCTGAAAGGCGTAGCCCCTAGCTTCAGTGGTATAGTATGAGATGATGGATGTATCATAAGTTTTCATGTCTTCATAACTCCATGCTACTATATCTGGAAAGCTATGCAATGCTTTAATTATTCCTTGTCTTTCACCTGGAGTGCATACCTGGCCAATAAAAATGTTCTTAATATTATCTTCAGTTCCCATATTGTAAGTATCACACTATCCACTGATAGATTTCTTTTTAGACTTTTTCTCCTGATCTCTGATCTTGTCCAAATCAAAAATCCGTTCCAACTATACCATTCCCCTTGGAATGGTATTAGACTTCAAATTTATCACTCCCTCCAAATCTAATTCTGCTTCCTAGAGTTCTATTTCATCAATGATTTGGGAAGCAAAAACATCCATGTTTGTAATAAAGTCCAGGATATGTTTGTCATCCTCAAATACCTAAAAGTTAGTAACATTTTCTGGAATTGATGACACAGGAGTCAATTCTATAGTAAACTTTTTCAAACCTGACAAAGATAGGGGCTGCAAAGTGCTTGCTACCTGGGCCAGAGAATCCGCAGTTTGATTCTTCTGTCATGGTATCTGTTGAATATCGAAGGCATCAAATCCCTCAATGAGGTCCCATACTCTATGCCTATAATTAGTCATTCTCCTATCATGGCATGAATATTGTTTCCTTACTTGCTTTATTACCAGCTTAGAATCACCAAAAATTTGCAGAAACTTAACCTTTTTATTGAGTGCCATAAGAAGTCCATGAATCAATGCCTCATATTCTGCCACGTTATTAGTATAGTGGAATTGAAGTCTATGGGCTGCAAAGAAAGTTTTTCCTTTTGGGCTAATCAATTCGAAGCCTGCTCTAGCTCCATGCTTGGATTTAGATCCATCAAATCTGAGGGTCCAACATTCAGTGGTTGCATTCCCCTTCATCATATCCTTTGGGTTATTACTACTGGAAGATGCCTTGGATGGCATCACTTTCTTTCCTTTATAATCTTCTGGAGGGCTTTGCATGTCTGTCTTGACTGCCAGGGTTGGATTTATGCATTTTTGTACTCGCTCTACTTCTACTTGGCATAAACAACATTCCAACTCTGAATGGGAAGCATTGTGAACTCTACACCAGTTAAAGGTAAGAGCAACTCTTCGAAGTTGTCCTCCTACCGAGGTGAACCTAGTTTTCAATACACCGCCTAATGAATTCCTAGAAGTTGTCCAATAGGCTAATCTGATTATCCTCGAATTCATCCTCTCCCTTAATTGATCCTATCAGATTAGTAGCATTGATGGATTCTATTTCTGTATCAATAGACATCGAATGTAGCATCAATACCTCCTCTGAATCTGACTCCGCATAAGGAGTTGATAGCATATAATTTCCCATGCCTACTTCTGATATCAGAACTTTATTTGAAGTATTTTGATATTCCGTAATCATGTATTTCATTCTTGGTTCTCTCTCAATTCTGATCTGATTTGGCACCCCTTTCCAGGGAAGCCACATGTGGGAGTGATCAGTAGATACATATCCATTTAGGGCCTTCATAAAATCTCTTCCCAGAATTAGGCCATACGCATCAGGGATATCAGCTACTTGAATATTGATAACCTGTTGGATTCTTGGGTCGGAAGCTACTTGCATGTGAATCACGTTTAATTCTCCTACTACATTTACTTCAGTTCTATCCAACTGAGTTTCCTTCTTCTGGGAGGCAGCAGGTGTAATCCCTAAAGCTCTACATACTCCAAATGGCATCACATTAGTAGAAGCACCAAAATCCATTAAACAGTTATGTAAATTCTTACCGAATATGCACACAGAGATCAAGAATGGTGGGGTATCCGTCTTCCCTTGAAATAAAGTTGGCTGAGTATCTACCTGGGCCACTTGTGTCTTGTCTTTCTCCCTACCTTTATCTCTAGGGGGAAATTTTGTCTGATAGGCTTGGTTTTGTGTCTTCACAGCCTGAGAACCAATAACCTTGTCGACACTCTCACTGGAAAATTTATACAAAGATACTGGATGTGCTTCATAGGCACCTAGAACTGCATTCCTAATTGTTGGGGACCTTAGTAACTCGAACACTAAAAGATTTACCTTTAATTTATTGAACTCCTCAACAACATACAAAGCCATTTTCTCCTCAATTAGATTAGTGGGGATGTCCCTGAAAGATTCCTCTACCTTATCTTTACCTGCTTGAACAGTTTTTTCCTTTTGTGGGTCAGTTTGAGCTTATCTTTCCTTTGAAAAGTACTGCCGGGAAACATGTGGAAAGGGCAGATTATTACTAGCACTTGGGTCTGGAGGGATGTTAAAATTATTAAGAGGAATGGAGGTGGTGAAAATACCCCTAGCCTGTGGGTGCCTATGGGGCATGCCTCTTTAATGATATCCTTTACCCTGCCTCTGGAACATCTGCACTTCTTCAACATAAGCCTCTTCCTGATCTAGGGGGCCATTATCATTTGTTGCCTCTTCATTGAATAACTGAGCCACGTCATCTCCATTGCAGATTTGATCTGTTTTATCCTCTTGGGAATCAGATTCCTCTTCTAGAACATTTTCGTCACTTGCTGGAAAAGGAGCATGGTTTAGCACCAGCACAGGAGAGTCATAGGGGATGGAGGGAACAATTTCTTGACCATTTGCATTGTTCTTCACTTCATACTGGAAAATAGAGGCCGCGGTTTGGAATTCTAGACACTCTAACTTAGAATGCTGGCTTGTCTTATGGAGCCTACACCACCCTGACAGGGCAGCCTCAGCCAAATATACACCACTGGGAGGCTTGTCTTGACTGACTGGCTGATTAGCAGATTGATTGACAGGTTGATCCAATGGAGTAGGGACTCCTCCATTATTAGGTCCTGTATTCCACGTCCTATTTTGTCCCTATGGCTGCCTCTTATCAAATCCTAGCCCACTACCTTGTCCTCTATGAAAATTTTGTCTTCTATCATTGTTATACCCTCTGTCATTATTGAATCCTCTCTTATTGTTGTAACCTCTATCCTGATTATATCCTCTGTCATTATTGTAACCCCTTTCATTACGCTATCCTCTATCAAAATTTTGTCCCTGTGGATGTTCTCGGTTCTGATTGGATTGCAGATTTCTCTAAGTAGCTTGTAATTAGTTGTTTTGATTCCTTAGGTAAGTCACCTCTAGGTTTAACTTCTTTATCTGTTCAGCCATTTAATCAACCCTATCTTTATTTAGATCTCCATAAGGGGTCTAGCTTGAATTACTCGAAGGAGGAACAAACATTGTAGCAGATCCCATAGACTGATGCAACACTTCAGAATTCTACAAGTAGGCAGGGAAACCAGTTGGCTATTGCTAATACAAGGGTTGGTTAACTTGCTGCTATGGGAAGTTCATTATAAGAGAGACCTGGCTCATGGGGGGACCAAGATGTGGCACCAAAGGCAATTGAGGTATTGGGTTTATGATTGGCGTATGATTGGTGAGTGCCTGATTCACTGCCTGAACCTAGTTTAGATGTGCAAATGGTCCTAAAAAAGGTAATGGTCCAGCCAAATGTTGCCTTAAATCTATGCTAAGCTTGACTACTTCTGTATAAGCATTAACTAAGCGGGCTGGAGCATTAGGTCTCCATTTTAGAAAGGTCGCTATAAGACTGTCTAATGCTTCATAATAGACTCACAAGGTCGTAGCATCGTCCAAGACATAAGGGTCTTGAAGTTTGGTATACGCATAGTGAAACCTATTATTGAAACTGGATATGGGTTCATTAACCTCTCTCTTGACTCTAGTGAATTGCAAATACAATTCATTGGCACTAATAGGTATTCTGAACTTCTATAAAAAGGAAATTTTAAGATTATTCTAGTTAATAATTGAACTAGATGGGAGGTGATTGTACTAGTAAAAATCCTCCTCTTCCAATGAATAAGGGAATAACCTACAGGTGACATCCTCATGAGCGATTCCTCTATATTTGAGATAGGTTTGAAAAATTCTGATATGCTCTTCTGCGGTCCTGTTTGGGTCATTAACATGAAATTTTGAACAGAAATGCTCGGGGTTCTTGGGCATAACATTGTAAATATTGAAAAATAAGGGAGATGGATTATTAGCAAGAAAAGCCATTGGTAGGAGTGGTGGTGGTGGTTGTGGTTGATTAATGATAGGCTGGGGTTGCTGAATGGGAATTGCCTCAAGGATGGGTATGGTTTCAACTTCTGGAAGTGAAGAT
>VDFB02164612.1:0-29286 GCA_007258455.2 Sequoia sempervirens | reverse complement strand
TGTTTTGAACTTGGGTTTCTGGATTTCCTCGATATGTCTTATCAGCCATTAATGCTTGAGGTATGTCCTCTCTAGCGCGATTGTGAGTGGATTTAAAGTATTTTAATGCTCTTCCAGATTTCATTATTCATTTTCTATTTGCTCTGGCGCTTGAGTTTGTTCATTTTTGAGCTTTGGTGGATTTGGTTTGCTTGCGTGTGGATTCCTTTGGGCGTTTGTGTTGGTATTTTCGTCACTAGGGAACCCTGATTTGCAGTGATCGCCTTGGGCTCAAGGTTCATTCAGATTTAATCCATGATAAGTCATCATTGACTTCGCCTTTTGGTTTTGTGCTTTGTAACTGAATCTTTCAAGTCATTGTTGATGATTATTTGGGTCGGCCCTTGTTTGTTTTTATGGTTACAAATTTATCGAATTAGGGTTCGATTCACCTTTCCGTGGGTTTTAACGCCTGCATTGTGCATCCCTTCATTTATCAATTGAATGTCGGGTATACCCCTGTGACTGGGCATTTCTGTTAGGGCCTTGCCTTATTGGCATGTAGCCTGGTATAATTTGTGAAGTTAGGGTTTCGATATGTCTGCCCAGGATTGTTAAGTTTGGTGGAGTTGGCGCGTCCCTCTTGTCTTGTGTTTAGCTCGGCCCTGTTCGCAACACTTGAGACCCCGGTGTGCCCTAGTTTCATCATTTTGAGGGATAATGTCTAAATTTCGAGCTCACCTTAACTCTCATGGCAAAGGTTTGATTGTTAAAATTAGGGCATCATTATTTCGTCATAGGGATCAACCATTTGAGAGTCTTTGGGAGTTTAAATTCAACTACAGTCAAAATTTGGCTTATTGGGGTTGAGTTTATGTTTGTTGGATTCAGATAGGGGGTTTGTATGATCACGTGATTCATGGTTTGCGCGTCGAACGATTGTCGGGTTTCTGAGGTGTCCGTAGAAGTTCTGTGCACCAAGATTTTCTTGGATTCTTCCATTTCCCCGAAGTATAATGAGTTCCCAGAATTTCAAGCTGTTCCTGGAAATCTGAACTGCCCGAATTTTTTTAGTTTTATGCCTGGTTCTGATTGATTTTGATTTTTGAAATTGAAGTAATGAATTAAATGTTGGATGATGATTTCTTGTTGTTAAATGGATGAATCTCATGATAATCATGCATCTCTTTTGTCCATATTGATGATTTATTTGATGAATGATGTCTTGGCAGCAGGAGTCCGTCTGGGTCAGATTTCTCTGAATTCTGCCCCGACTGGATTTTCCCAGAGTACTGCATTTTCCCAGATTTTCAAGATTGATGGTTAATGATTTATCTTAATGATTTCATGTGGTTTCGAGGCTAACCTTTGATTGAAATATGGATGATAATTTGATTTTCATGAGGCTCCTTTATGAATGTAGGCTGAATCGAGCAAGGCAGCGGCAGGAAAGGCCAAGGGAGATACAAAGGGATCCTCAATTTCAGATGCGGAAAGGGTCAGGCTGGATGTGAAGAATCAATTACCGGATAGTAAGGTGGCTTCAGTTTGGTCAGAGGTCTCGAACACCAATGTGGGAGCTTGGAGATACGAAGAATTCAAAGAAAGGTTAGCTCAGAGGGATTTATCTGTCTTGACCAAGGGAATGGTGAAATCCGGACTGGCTCATGTGGCTGGATTTCCTCCTACAATTCAATGCTATGAACTAATATTGGAGTGTGCCCAACACTATGACTTTGATATGCAGAGGATTGTTAGCACTGATGGGAGAGTGTTGGTAAACTTTAATCTAGTTTCCATTGCCCAGGCATTTGATATGCCAGACTTGCCATGTGTGTGTGCCTTGGACATGGACTTGGCTAGAACTTACTATGAGGATGAACCTACCAAAGCCCAGCAGATGATCAATTCCTGGCTGGAAAAGCCAAAATCTCATTTCTCCAAGCTGCCTAAACAGTTACATAGGGTCAAGTTCCGACAAGATATATATGATGCAATCACACTGTTGAGCAGGGTAGCTAGCTTGAAGAGTGCTGGGGTGTTGGAGAATTGGATGGTGCATGTTATTAACAAGATTGAGCAAGGCATCAATTATCATTGGGCAAGGATTATCAGTTCAATGATTGACAAACAAATGAGAGATGTGTTGGAGGCAAAGAAATTCACCATGTCATCTTATGTGGTATATGTACTTGCCAAATTTTATCCATACAGGGGATTGAGTCCAAAAGGAACATTTGGGCAAGATGTCATCTATGAGGTGTACCCTGAGCTGGACCTGGGGAATCCAAATTATAGAAGAGCAAATGATGCATTCACTATGCATATTACTAGGTTGCTTCAGAACGCAGAGCATGTGAGAATTTATGATGGAGCCAAGGAATTGATTAAAAGATATGGAGCCTAATTTATACAATTCCCCACCTTCTCCTATATCAGAATTGATGGATGTCCCACTACTCCATACAGATTGCCAAGATATCCCACTGACCATATCATACTCTTGGAGGTTACCCGACAGATATGTGATTTCGATGTTATTGTTAAAAATGAGAAGCACAAGATGGGGTTCGGTGGGGATTTTCCCTTGAAAATTGGTATAAGTGAGGTTTGTCCTTCAATCCAATCGGCTCATGCCTCAGGGGAGGAATTGAGTACTTTTGGTTTCTCTTTCCACTCTAAGAGGGCAGGCTTTGACATCACTGGCGAAGCACAAAAGAAGGCTACTAAAGAATATCATCACAAAGATGATCTAGAGGATTACTGGGTGAACAACAAGGACAACTTTGAGGTGAGAAAGAAAAGGTATTCCAGGCTCCCAATTGATGTAATCAGAATGTACAATGTCAAGTTGATTCCTGATCAGTTGGAAGATGATGGAAATTTAGTCCAGGATCATGCATTTGAATCAGTCAAAGACAGGCCCATTGGAGAGATAAACTGGTCAGAAAAGGAAATAACTGAGTTGGAGGAATTGATGGCTCCCATTCTGAAATCTTCCAAGTCATGGCTGAAACATAAAGTATGGGAATTGGAGAGCGAGAAGGTACCTTGTAATTTTAATCTGATGGGAAATCTAAATGCTCATTCTACCTCGGAGGAGTCAGGAGAGGATGATTCTATAGGCAAGACTAAGGTAAGCTCACCTTTTAAGATTAAAATCAGAGGCCCTAAGGAGAGTGAGCCTGAAAAGAAAAGAAAACCTAGAGGAAAGAAGAGAAGTCATATTGTGAAAATAGGTAAGTCCACTAAAGAGGAGGAACTTGAGAAAGCAGAGAAAGAGGACATTCCTCCAGAGCCAAAAAGGACAAGGACAACTAGGGCTTCTAAGAAGAAAGATCAAGAAAATTCTAAGGATAAGGTGGATCCTCATGTGGTTGATGCGGAGAGCTCAGGAGAGAAAACTCAGGTTTACTCAAGAAGGTCAAGAACTCCATCTCCCAAGGAGACTATGCAAAAGGCAGATCCTCTTCCAATGGCATCCACTGTAGAGCAACAGAAAGATACCTCTCCTTTGTTGGATATACCTGAACATATGACTCATGAAGAGCATGAGACCAATGAGGAGGTAGAACCGTTTAAGGATGGAGAACTTTATGGCACAGCTGCTGAGTTTGAGGTAGGACATGTGGAGGTGCATCATTCTCCGTTGGTACAATATGAGGATTCTCCTACAAATAGCAAAGATAATAGATCCCTTGAGAAGGAGGATGTCCTTGTTAAAACTCCATCACCCCTGCAAGAAGAGGAGCCAGAGTTGGAAAAAAAAGGTGGTCAATCTCCTGAAAAGGAAAGGGATGAGACGTTAGATCAGCATCAAGAGGTTAAGAAGGATGAAATCCGGGTGGATCCTGCTGTTCCGGATTGGCTAGACAAAGAAATCAGGAGGAAACAGGTCATTGTTGAGGATACTCCTCTCAACTGGGATGAAATGTTGGCCAAGATTGGAAAGGAAAAGAAGAAGAAGGTAGCCAAGGTGGTTTCTAAGATCGAGAGGGATGAGGCTAGTAACAGGGTTATTCATATTGCTACCCCTACTGCTGGTAAAAGTAAAGATGAGGTCATCGGGGAGGATTATGATGTACAAACCATTAATCTTGGGCCCGCTTCTATGGAGCAAGATATTGAAGAATATGAGGGGTCCAGTGCAGTGATCATTGGGAGATTGAGGAAGGAAACACAGTCTAAGCATGAGCTAAAGAAGGAGAACGAAAGGCTTAGAAAATGTTTAGAAGATTTAATGAAGCCTTTGCAGTCTTTTCACCCATCCTCCTCTACTACTGTTGGTTTCTTGCCAAAGGAGACCATTTCTGAAATAGAAAAGATGAAAGCCTCTACTCTTGCTATAGTAAATTGGTTGAAGGAGGTACAGACTAAGGGAGATGATGCAATAAAGGAGATCCTTTCAATTGGAAAGGATGCAATAAGGGTTAAGGATTCATTAGATCATGTTTTATCTCAGGATAAGGAAGACACTGATCTCTTATTGCAGAAAACCAAAACAATAATGGAGTATAGTAAGGATCGGTTGGTTATTGATGTAATTCTTTCTTCATCTAGGGTTAATGAGCCTTGGGAGTGGTTTGAATCCCTGCAAATCCGACAGAAAGCCATCAAAAAGATCTATAAACGAAGGAAGTAGATGGATGGAAATCTAACTAGTGTTTATGATGGATGCATCGCCTTTTTTGAGGTAATGACTGGGAGGAGGAAGATCGCCCCTAAATACTTGAGTTTGGAACAATTGAGGGAATGGTGGCATGATGTCTATGCCCCTGATATTGAAAATTCTATGACAGGGCACCAATTGGATGATGCGGCTACTTATCTGGCTGTGGTGGATAAGTACTTGGTGTATAAGGGTGACTGGGATACAACGGTTAAGCAGTCAAGGAAAGAAATTGAATCAATTGAATGTCGGCTCAAAATCTTACCCTTGCCACCTGTTGCTAAGTTGGATAAGGTGTTTTTGAAGGTTCATGAATCATTGGATCAGAACAAGGATAAGGGAGGCAGTAATTAATGCCAACTTCGTGATTTGTGATTCCCTATTATTATAGGGCATGTGTTGATTCGGGCTGCATTGAGGAATGTGTTTTGGCTGGCCTTGATGATGTATCAGCATTTAATGTGTGCCTTATTTTGAAATTCCTGAGGCCGACTTGTCTTGGCTATTTTATTTTTGTAAATGTCTGGCTAGGCCGACATGTTTTGGGGGTTCTCTTTAAAATGGCATTCCTGCCTCATTTGTAAGGGGTTAGACAGATAATAGAGATAAGCTAGACTAAGAAAGAGCTAAGGCATTCTGTAGCAGAGATAGTAGTTAGTTCTTTGGAGCAAATGTTGTAACACAGAACGATGGAATTGTTGCTATATTTTGGTGATCTAATACAATTGAAGGCATTGTGGTTTTTCTGGTGAATCTTTTGTGTTGGTTTATCTTGCATGGTTCCTGTTGTTCCATCTTTCGAAATTGCTTGAAGACATAAGATTTGATGTTAAATTTAGAACTAGATTAGTTTGGTGAATAATGTTTATGGTTTCATGCTTGGAATGTTTGTAGTAATCTCTAGTTTATACTCCCAATAACTATCTAATTGTAGTAGGCTGGTGAAGTCAACTTGGACCATACATCTATTTGTGCTTAGTTCGATTGTGGATGAATGTCTATGATTTGAAAATCTGTATGCCTTAGAAGATTGCACCTTTCTTGTGATATTGCATTGTGGGTTAAGCAAGAATTGGTCATTTGAGATTGGTCCATTCCAGGTATTTATCATTTGCATTGTTCATCTTAGAAGTAGTTTAAATTTCATTGTATCTCTTACGCCCTCATCTTTTGTTGTTTCTTCATTATTTAGTTGGATTTAGGATTTAAGATTATAATATTGTAAGATTTGATAAGTTGGAAAGATACAGTTTGCTTGTAGTAAGGTCCGATTGTGATCACCATCATTTTCACATATTATCTGAGTTGTTTATGCATTGTCAAGACCTGACACCCGAGAGACCTTGGGGTGATTTTTAGTAACTTGTTGAAAATTACCTTCAAGAGAGATAGAATATTGCATTCTGGCTCCTGAAGTTGTTGTCAGAAGTAAAACTCCATCAACACTAAGGAATTTCTAATTTTTAGATTTGTTTCCATGGATGATGGATGATAGATCCTATTATGGAAGTTAAACTGAAAATGAAAAATTGATTTGAAATTGATGCAGTTTAAGATGTTTTGATCTTAGTTTGAAAAAGTAATGATTTTCACAAAAAAAAGCCTAATGTTTCCAAGTTTTTTCTCTACTATAACAATTGATTTGGATGCTTGGAATATGTATTGTTGGTCGTGGAAAGTAATAATGATGAATTTGTTGACTATTATTGTGCCTTTGTGAAATATCTTTTCATTGATTATAAGCTTGTGAATATAAAGGCTCTAAAGAAAAATCATTAGTATATCCTCTATCAAATCATGATATTTATGGATGAAAGTTCAATAGTCAAGCAAGACCTTCCTACTTTGGTACAAAAAGCATCCCCTTTTCAAAAGTTTCTTGTAGCTAAGTGGCCTTTTTGGTTTCTTAAATATTTTAGCAAGGGATTTCTTAACAAATGTTGTTGATTTCCAATCCCTTAACATAAATGTCACAATTTGATTTGTCAATTTTTTGTGTTTTTTGGATAATCTTATCTAAATTATTATTTGGAAAACACATGCAGTAGGAAGACAATTTTTTTTAAGTCCTAAAATCTAAAAAATAAGTGTATGTTCTCTAAAATTTCCATGGGTATTTGAAAAAAACAAACCCTTCAAGTAGACTCACTCTTAATGTTCAAAAGGTCATTATAATAATCACAACCCACATCTTAAAATTACATCGACTCACACAACCATGTCACCCCCTAAAGGGTACCCGTGTTTTTGTCTTTTCTAGGTGCATACTCAAAGTTATATTTCTTGATCCCTTGATCAAACGATCCTTGGAAATTATATGGTTAGTATCTTGGGGGTAGATTCTTCCCTCCCCTTGCACTGTGAGTATTATAATGTTTAGTTACTAACTCGGCTAGCTTCTACACTAAGGCTCATAATAAGGGTTTATGTTCACTATGGAAAATGATAAACTCCCTCAAGAGACCTCCCAACCTTTAGAACAAAGGATTTGGGGATGGTTATCTTGCACACTACCGTCAAGTGGATTTTCATCAACAACTCACTTTTGATTATAGTGGATTGGAATCCTTGGCTTTAGGCATTCCCACTTAGGTTGTTCCTCTTGGGAGAGTACTTTTTCCCACAAGAGTAGGCTTGCTAAATGGTTTAACAAAGCATAAAGTGCATGAAATTAAAATATGAGTTTGGAATTTTGATCACCCAGTTAAGGGGAGAGCATAGGCCTATCACCATCCAATCACAACAAAAAATGTTCAATTTTAAAGCCAAAATGATGATTTTCTATTCTATGTGAAGATATTGCTTCACAAAAGACATGATGTTAATTTTAACCAAGATAGAAATGTATGATGACTACCCTAGGATTGGTTTATTTTAATCCAAATGGCTACCCTAGGATTCGTCCATTTTAATCCAAATGACTACCCTAGGATTGGTTCATTTTAATCCCAAAAAAGTAAAAAAAAAAAAAACTAGTTGTGGTCACGTTGGATCCAGACAACAAATTTTACAAATTAAAAATGAGCTAGAATAGAGGTCATATGTGCTAGAGAATCTATCATATGCACTAGAGAATCTATCATATGTCCTGGTGAGTCTATCAAATGCATTGGAATAGTCTTCAAATGCACTGGAGAATCAATCAGATGGGCTATAACAGTCTTCAAATGTGATAAACGGGTGTTGTATGTGCTAATCTGTGTCTCCAATCATGTCTTTCGAGAAAAATTGCAATAAAATATTAAATACGGGTCAAGATCCCAACGGTGGGCACCAAAAATGTGTATGTGTGAATATGTGGAAGCAAAAAGCTAGTTAAACAACACACCAATGAAACATTGTATCAAAGAATCTAATTTAAAATTAAACAAACTTCAAACCCAACAAATTCTTCAAAACTGTTCCATTGTCCTCTATCTCCAAGGAATCATTTTAAGTTGCTTGCTCTCAGATTGCATAGGCAAAAGCTCAATAGAATGACAACCTAAAGAATGAGATGATATGAAAAATGCATTATTACACTAAATGATATGAGATAATGAAGCTATGATATGATGCTTAGATAATTAAACTATGATAATGAAACTAAGAACAAATTATGCAAGTTGTTCTACCATGATGATTTATGCTAAGCTAATAAAAGCTAAGATGTTGTGTTATGATTATGAAATCTAGGATATTAAGATGCTAAATGCTTGATTATTCAACTATAATGCTCATGCTATGCAAATAGTTCTAGGATTTTCAAAGAGCCAAGAGGTCTTATTTATAGATTTTCGGAGGCAAAAGCATAGTTGGCAAAGATCAACGATTGATATTGAGTTTGGTAAGATGAACGGTGAGAGATGGATAAGTTGGTGAGAAATATGGAGGCTAGAGAAAAAGAAGGAAGATGTTTCCTTCCCATAAAAATATTTCACTCAAAAATAGAGGAAACTTGCCATTTGTCAAGTTTAGTTATGAGTTAGTTTTGGTGGTTGAAGATAATTCAACAATTAAATAATAAAATTATTTAATTTCATGTGACATGTGGATTTGGGAGCTTCTAATTAAATAGATTAAAACATTTAATTATGTGTGAAAAGAGGATAAGTTTCTAGTTAAATATTTAAAATATTTAATTATAAGTGAGATAGCTTTTAGAAGATAATTTAAAGATGATTTTATGATTTGAAAAAAGAAGAATATTTAGATGATTTAAGAGTGATTTTATGATTCATAAAGAGAAGAATATTTAATAAAGCAATGTGATAATTGAATTAAATAAATTGTGAAACTTATTCAATTAATTAAGAAGAAATGTAAAAGTGATTAAATTAAATAAGTTACAAAACTTATTTGATTAAGATAGAAGAATGCAGAAAATGAACAATATAAATAAATTATTTAAATTCATTTATATGCAGATTGAATACGAGATTAATTAAATAACTTGTATTTAATTAATTACTAGAATTAATATAATGTGACCATTTTTAGGTGTATACAATAGTGATTAGAAAATATGTAGCAAATAGGGAGAAAATAGGAAATAGAGGAAATACTTCCAGAATGTTTTTTAGATAGATTATACTGTATGGACCATGATGCATGCATAAATTTTGGCTAAAGATAATGAAATCTATATTTAATTCTATGTGGCTCGAATATCGGTGTCAATTGTTTTTTAATTCAAAAGCAATTATCTAGCTGTCTCCACAATTGTTGCTTCTCTATTATTTGAGGTTGCATATCCAAGTTGATATTTCAATTTCATCAAAACACATTTGTTGTTATTATGTATTTAAGTTAGTTTGTTTTTATCAAAGAATTAAAATCCTTTTAATTGATTACAGTAACTTGAAGGTAACAATTGGATCAATAAGAAGAGTTAGGTAATTGATAAGATTGTCATACTGTTTCCACATTGATGTTGTCTTGTTATTCAAATAGGGATATACCTATTTTGTCAAATCACATTTTTTATCATTGTGTGATTGTGTTAATTGGTTCCTTCAAGGAGGGATTAAAAATCCTCTTAATAAATCATAGTAACCTGATAAGATCAATTGGATTAATAAGAAGAGTCAATCAGTCACACATTTGCACATTTATACAAGGTATAAATAAATGTAAGTGCCAAATAGTTAGAATTGTTACCAACATCAACCACCCATTATAGAACTTCATTAACTCCACATACCCAATAAAGCATTGTTCCATCTCATTTATATGTTACTTATCCAATTTCACATTACAAATTACCAATTTCCATATTAGAAGTAGATTAATTACCAAGCTTCCATCTATTTCACACTTTATGCTACCATGGATAGATCCTTAAATCTAATTAAATCACACAATTCTTTATCTGCTTTAGCTATTAGGTCTACCTGCCTAGGTTGAGTAGATCCTGAAGTGGAGGGAGTTATCAACTATATAGGTTAACTCCATTCATTGGTTCAAAAACATTGCAAGCGTAATCATAGAGCTTGAAATCCTCTTAGGATTTGTAACCTGCATTTTTGAGATCCAACACCAAAAATATTTTTGGAGAATCTAAACGTAATACATGTTGTGCACTTGTTAAAAGTTGTTTTTGTAACCCTAACAGGGACTCATTTTCCCTATGGCCAATGGGTCTTGGCAGATTTTTTTGAAAAATTATGAATTTGATATTGAAGCATAAGACCTTAAATTCCTTCCTATAACTTGATATCTTCGCTCCCAAATCTAGATCTATCAAAAATCTGCAAAACAAATTTGGTGTTTGTTGGTGGATAGGGCTTTACCTTAGTCAAACCTTAAGGTTTTCTAAGATTAAGATTTCAAATAATGCCAAGAAACCCTACTCTAGTGTGTTAGAATAGGATCCTAAATGAACAGGAACAATGATGAAGACCTACATTAGGAGACCTTAAATCCCCTTAATAAATCTTTAAATTGATTATACCTCTCTTTGGGATGAAAGTAGAATGATAATAGAATATGTAATCACTTAGGAAGCAAGTCATTAGGTTAGGTTGAAGCTCATAGTGCTTCTCCCAAAACCTAGAATCCATCATAATTCTCCATAGGTATCTATCATTAATTTTTCAATAATGCTTGATCCTTGATGAAAAATGAGCTTGAAGACCTACAAAAAATAATAGAATGATGCTCCAAGAATTAAATTTTTCTTGCTCCTTTCTCTTGAATGCTTGATCTAATGTGGAACTCTTTTCTTGTTCTTTTCCTGCTCTCTTGATAATGCTCTAGTGAAAAATGAATGTAAAAATTAGATTTATAGGCTTCCTTCCTAATTTTCCAATTATCAGATCCCAAAAGCTGACAAGTGAAATTTGAATTTGAAACCTTAAAATGCCACCCAAAACATACCAAAAGCTTAGTTTAGGGTTCTTAATGAGGACCCATTCACCCTATGGTGAATGGGTCTTGACCTAAATTATTAGGACTCCTAGAATGTCAGGGAATTAATTTAATCCTTAGATTTGTTCAATGTTGGTTGTGGTGTCAGGAATTAAATAAAATTAAGTTAAATAGGCTTTGGTATGCATGATAAAGGGGTATTAGGGGCCTATTAATGGGATTTTAAAATACGTTAATGAAAGGTCACCAAAATAGGTCCAAATAAGTGTTAATTATACTTTCTCCTAGAAATGGGTATAATTTTCTACACTACAATTTTTATTTAGCTTTTTAGGTTAGCCTAAGTCTTACATAGGGCTATCTAAGTCAACCTGGGTGATATTCTAGAAATAAATAAGGTATATATAGGAGGTAGTGAGTCTTTTTTCATCATCAAATTATGAATTATGTTCTCATTGAAGATATTTGGAGGGCTACCCCATCACAGCGACTTTTTATTCCAATTCATTATCAAGTATTTGCAACATATTTCCTATTATATTCTTCTATTGTGCAAGTTATTTCATTATATGTGCTTGTACATGTTATGAGATTCCAAAAACCATGACTTGTAGGCGAGGGCACCCATGCCCTTGACCAGTTAGTTTGACCATAACTTTATATGTGAAACCTATTGAAATTCCAAGATATTGAGAGGGGGGGTGAATTAGTATCTTCTTAAATTTTTTGATCAGATGCAATCCAACTATTCCAATGTATACAATAAAAAAGATAAATAAGAGCATTAATAGAGCATGGAAACACAAGACACATGAACACCAAAATTTTTATGTGGAAAGGCCAAAATGGGAAAAAACACGATGAGTTTTATCTTACAATATATTATAACCAATTATAAAATATTACAAAATGGGTGGCTCACTGCCAAGACTCACTATCCAGAAACAAAGGCTCAATGCCTACATAATTAAAAAAATTGAATGGATTTCAACCAAAAAATGAACTGAAAGAGTACACCTAATGATTGTGGATTCCTTTCCAAATAAAGCTCAATAAATGTACTTGACACACTTCATCATGTCCACACTAGTTCGCATCATCACACGACTTCTCCAAAAATTTTCCATTATATATACCCAATCTTTTCACAAGCTTCAATTAGGTATGTTAGATGTTGTGGTTGTGTTGCTAATATGTGGTTGTCATTGATGTCAACACTATGAGCACTATTGTATTGAGGTTGTATATGTCAAGGATATTGAGAAAATTATTGAAGGAAGAAATGTAGGTTGCTAGTGGAGTAGCATAGGTCAAGAAGGTGTTTTGTTATGTATGTTGAAGATCAACTGTTCTAGACTAAAGGGTTTATTGTTGAGAGTATCTAGTTCATCTACTAGAAGTTTTAGAGGTCTATGTGGAGTTTTAATCATGCTATGAATAGTTGTTTTTTGACAGTATTTTTGTGGGTTATGTCAGTGTTCTTGATTGAAGTTTATGTGATTCTTGTATTTTTTGTTATGTTGGATGCCTCTCTATTAGTTCTTGTTGCTTGTGGATGCTTCTAGATCATTCTCTATCCTTGTTGTATGTTCGCATTGATTAGAGTACTCATCATCAAATATTTTTCTCATGTGTGTTCAGGTTTTCATATTCTTGGATGCCATAATGATTGTAACATGTTGCAGATCCTTGAAGATTTAAATTTGAATGTTTGGTGTGCTTGAGGATATTGTTTTAGGTTGCATCATAATATTAGTTGACGGTGTTTGATTCACATTGAAAATTTATTTGTAAATTTGTGCTGACATTGTAAATATGTTTTCTATTTTTTGCCTGACAAGGTTGTTGATGTAATTCCATGTTGCGGATATATAAGAGTGTTTTTTTGAGAAAAGTTAGTGTGTATGAAGTGAACAAAATCCAAAGAAGATAAAGTGTGAGAATATTGATCTATTCATTTGATTGCAGAGCAGAGTGAGAAGAAGTTTGAGCGAAGTGTGAAGAAGATTTTTGGTGCTTAATTGGAACTATAATTAGGCTTGTTTAGAAGCTATTTTATTAGTTCATACCTTGTGGATCTAATCCATATTTCTTTGCATTCGTTGGGAAGTGAGACCTTTTGTATTTGAGTAGTGAGCTCTAGACAGTGTGCTTGAATGCATGTGCATTCCCATTATTTTTCATTATAATTTTAATAGGGTATAATATTGTGGACTAACATCCATCATGGTTTTTCCCCTAATAGAGTTTCCATGTAAAAGTCTTGGTGTTCTCTGTGCTTAGATGATGTGTTGATTGCTCATGGTTTATTGTTCATTCATCAGATCTAAGATTAAGTTAAGTTTGAAAAGTTTGAATATTCAATGACAAATGATTCACCCCCCTCTTAGTTGTTTGTCCTTGTTTTTCCAACAAGGTTGGCCTAATTAGATGCACTTCTCATTTACTAAAAATATCAACTATCAGCCTCAAGCTATGACAAAGATAATGCACATGCTTCAACAAGTTGACATTGACCTAAAATAGGTCACACATATGTCCGGATAGCAAAATTTAATTTACATAATACATCCATCAAGTTAGCTAGAGATGAACAAAAAAACATAACTACAAAACATCAATGTGACATCATACAAACAAATGGATACATGAGATCTTGTATGAACATGCTTCTAACACCTATAAACCATTTCCCAAAACTGCAAGCAACAGTGATCATAGGAGAACAAATGTGGACCAAAATACTGAAGGATGTAAGCAAAATACCAGTTCAGATACTAGACTAGAATACCAGAGTACCTTTAGTCTTGATCTTACAATTGTAACTCATATATCATGGTGACATCAATGAAAATAAAAGTAACAAAATGAGATGTTCTTCTTCATTTTTCCAACAATCTGCCCCTTTTTTCATTGATGGCAACATGTGCCAAAGCCAAAAAGAGTATATACAAAATTCTCTATTTACAATACTTCTCCCCTAATCCCAAAAATTCACTTCAATCTCCCTTTAGCATCAAGGACAAAGGGTGTGCCAAGAACAACTAAAAAAATAAGAGAAAAGAAAAAAAAGAAATATATATCAACTGGAAAATGATGAGCCTTAAAGCTCCTTCAGAATACCTTCCCAAACTATTTTTCCTTTTTCCCAACCATCCTTTGCTACAGTCAACATCTTGTTCAGAGATTCTAGCTCTATCAAAGTTTTTTTGACACCATCTAGAGTATTAGGAATTAGGTTTATCTTCTCAAGCCTTCCAGAGCAAGCTAGAGCCTCTCCAATTGGATTGAATTCCATTCTTACAATGTCACTTAATTGACTAAATTTTCTGATAATTTGTTCCTTCTATTTCTGCAAGGAAAATAAATTTTCTCTATGTGCAGTGATGGCCTTCTAGATTGATCTGTCTTTATCTTTAGATACAGGGTATGTCCAAGATCATGATGGGCCAAAAAGTGGCGATATGATGGTAATTTGTAGGGTATGTGGCTGACGACTTGTTTTTACCCAAAATTGATGAAATAAAAAGGGTTTTTAAAGGAGATTATAAGATTTCCACCAATATAAATTATGTGTTACTTTGAATTTAATAAATAATTATTATTCATTCTCTATTTAAATTATAACTAAATTCCTGATTGATAGGATGATTGAAAAACATCTATATCTTTCAAACAGTATCACATTTTTGAATCCAAAACATGTCACATTCTATGCTTCACATACTATGGGATTAAAAAATAAAATTAAATTTCATGAAGTTTTGACCAAGTTAAGGTGGTTAGACATACAAGCTTTTATATTTTTTAAAAGTTGTAATAAAAATTCATAATTAATTATTTACTTGGAAAAAGATTGCAAAAAAATATGCATAACATCGGGACATGAGTCCTCTACTTATATCTAAAATATTATAAAAATATATTATCATTTTATTGTGGTTAGGGTGGTCAGACAGACACCTACTTATTTTTTCCCTGAAATGTAAGTACTACTACATTGAAATTTCAAATTTTCACCAAATAGATTTTTCTTTAAATAAACCTAGTAGTTTAGAAACTACATTCAATTTTCTACATATTCTATTCTTACATATTTTTGAAATAATATAGATAACTTATTCAAATTTTTACGTTGAGTTGTTTAACTCTGATTTTTCTGAATTTTTTTCCACTTAAGGGCCTATTTTTTCCATGATGATCCTACACATACCCTACACTATAAGTACCTAAAATGGTAGACAACTGAGACTCAATTGAGTTCACATGACAATATTGATATTCTGAGTGGCATCTGACCAATTCAAGCAATAAGAGAGAACAACATCTGCCTCTAACCCACAAACTTTCACCGCTTCCAAACAATTTTTGACACAAGAATGTGCAAGAGCACATTTTCCATGTAAATCCAACAACCTTTTCTCTACCAAATTTTCTTCTATCTCTTGTCTTGTCTTTTTGTTAAGCCCAGAGGAATACTCCTTTAAAGAGTCTAACAATAATCATAGATTTTCAATAGGGGCAAGGGATGTATCAATGGATGCATTGGGTATAGCTTCTTGCAAAGCTTTTAGAGTATCTTCTATCAGTTCCATTCCATTTTGATATGTTTCAAGAACTTTCTTTCTTCCGGATGCTTGCATTGCATCACCCAACACAACTTTATGTACTAGAGACATCTTTTCCACATCAACATATCCCTCAGTCATAGGGAGTTTCAAAAGTTACTAGGGAATAATCAGTTGAAATATGATTTTCTTAGATAGAAAACATTTTAGTACATCACCACCAGAAGATGAATCACCGAGATGCTTCAATGATTTACAATATGTTTTTCTTGTTCATTTTTCCCGGAGGGTTCCACAACCTACTTTTCTTCCTCTCTTTTCCTTTTCTTTATCTTCATCTACTACCAATTCTTCTTCTTCCTCTTTCTTTTTATCCTTTTCACCTTCATCTGAAGTCATCTTTATCTTTATCTTTATCATTATCATTATCTTTTTCATTATTTTCCTCTTCCTCATTTTCATCTTATTCATTTTTGTTCTATTCTTCCTTAGGATTATCTTGACCTTCTTCTTCATTGTTGTGTCCTTCCTCTTCAGCATTTCCTTTCCTATTACTACCTTCTTCTCCTTCAGTATGCTCTGGTGGAGCATCATTATGCACCTTAGGCTCATCTTCTCCTTCATTCTACTCATTAACTTCATCACCAATATTAATTTCAACATCAAAATTATCAGGAATGTCTTCATTACTTGTACCTAGAGAAACATTTTCCTCAACATTTTTAGTACTAGCATCATCATTAGTTTTGAGCATACCATACTTTTCTGTTGTCTCCCGGATTACCTTTGTTGTCTCCTTTCTTACTTTATTTTCAATTTATTATTTCTTGTCATCAACATATTCACTCTACTCTTCATCCAAAACATTTCAACATAGATCTTCTTTAGAGATTTCATATCATCAGGGGTCAAGGAAGACCCAATCTTATTATATGCTTCATTTCTAATCTTTTCTTCAAACACGACCTCAAATATTATTTTCATTAGATCATCCCATATGATTTTAGGAACATCTTTCCTTATGTTATACCATTTTACCTCTAAGACAATCATTATCTTCTTAAATTTTATGACCAGATGTAATCCAAGTATTCCAATGCATACAATAACAAAGATAAATAAGAGCATTAATAGAGCATGGAAACACAAGACACATGAACACAATAATTTTTATGTGGAAAACCCAAAATGGGAAAAACCACAGTGAGTGTTAGCTCACAATATAGTATACCCAGTTATAAAATACTACAAAATGGGTGGCTCACTACCTATAGAACTACAATGATTGAATGGATTTTAGCCAAAAAATGAATTGAAAGAGTACATCTAATGAGTACAGATTCAATTCCAAATAAATCTCAATAAACAAACTTGACACACTTCTTCATGTTTGCAATATTGCACATCATCACACTTCTCCAAAAATTGTCCATTATATACACCCAATCTCTTTGCAAGCATCAATTAGGTTGGCCTAATTAGATGCACTTCTTAGTTACTAAAAATATCAACTATTGAACTCAAGCTATGAAAAATATAATACACACTCTTCAACAAGTCGACATACACCTAAAATAGGTTGCAAATATGTCCGCATAGAAAAATTTAATTTACATAATACATCCATCAAGTCAGCCAAAGATGGACTGAAAAACATAACTACAAAACGTCAATGTGACATCATATGAAAAAATGGATACGTGAGATCTTGTATGAACATGATTTTGACACCTGTAAACCATTTCCAAAAACCACAAGCGATAGTGATCATCGAAGAAAAAATACGAACCAAAATACCAGAGGATGTAAGCAAAATACCGGTTCAGATACCAGACTAAAATACCGAAGTACCTTTAGTCTTGATCTTGTAGTTGCAACTCATAGATCATGGTGACGTCAATGAAAATAAAAATTAACAAAATGAGATGTTCTTCATTTTTCCGACAAAACCTTGCTCTATGATCTTTGTTAAGATCCACTTCCTACTTTTGGCAATCTATCCTAAAAGTTCTATATTTTTCTTGGCATTACTAGTTTGGTCATAATTCACCTAATTCATTGTACTTTCCTTAAAATTCTTGTTCCTCAAATGAAAAGTGATCAAACTATTAGTCAACCTACTTGGTTCTTCCTTGGGGATAGTAGCCAAAAAAAATTTCTTGCTTGAACTTTGTATTTTCTCAATGTGTTTCTCTTCACCCCTCTCAAGAGATGTCTTGAACTAAATATTATAATCTATCATCCTTCTCATGTTCCTTGACCTCAAACTATTCCTTCTCTCATTATTGGACCTCCTTCAACCTAGCCAAAACCTCTTGGTCATATCCTAAAATTTTCAAAACAACTTACTCAAAATAATTATATACACCAAAATGTGTTACAACAACCATATTATCATGTAGTTGCTAACACATATAACACTTAAAATAACAAAAAACAAAAAAAAATGGAAACCTCCATTTCATTTCCCTAACCATATCACCCCCACACCTCATCTTCCTCAACATGCAAGCAAAGAGTATGATATTGTTGAGCAACTTCATAATACTCTAGCTAAGATCTCTCTTTGGGACTTAATTCAAACTTCACCTACATACCATAAGATGCTCCATGAGACTTTGAAAATATTATTGTACCACATTCTGTTAAACTAAATAATGTATAAGACTTGTTAGATGGTGTAACTACAATGAACTTGGATATCACATTGCCTCAACAAGAATTACCTCCTCCAGACATCCAAAACCAAAATGATGCTCTCATGATTTTTTTCATAACTAACAATTATGGAATTAGGAATACTCTAATCAATAATGGATCAGGTCTTAATGTTTATATCATTGACCTTTTAATTAAGATTGATGAGGATAAGTCTCATAAAGCGTAATAATACTTCTATTCATGGCTTTGATAATGTTGATAGGAAATTGTTGGGTACAATTGCACTTCCCATTAAGGTAGGACACTTAGTTTTTCCCACCCTTATCCATGTCATGCCTAACCCTCTTTCATATAATATTCTTCTTGGTAGACCATGGATTAATTCCATAAAGGGAGTCTTATCTACTCTTCAATGTATAATGAAGTATGAATACAATAGCAAGGATTATATGATTAAAGAAGATGCAAAAGTTACAAGTTGAAGAAAAATGTATAAAATTTCCAACTCTCTTAGTACTTTGATTCTATCTTCAAAACTTGAACCATTACTTACCAATGGTAATGATACTATGAAATTTCTCTTTGGCAATGATTGGGGTTTGTTAGATTTTACACCTAATTTCATTGGGGAGTATAAAATATCACCATTAAATCCCAAGGAGTTGACACAATCTAATATCAACACCAGAACTCCCTCAAAAAATTAAAATGATAAACATAATATTTCATCCTCCAGTACATGTTTCAATAATGATTGTGGTTCATTATATTTTACACCCTCCTTTGTAGTAGAGTACAAAATATCACAATCTTAACCTAAGGAATCCCTTCTTTTATTTGGTCAATCTTCTACTCCTTCTACATCAATGAATCTACAAATATAATCATACCATGATAGTGATGGGGGATCTTTAGCTTTCATCCCTTGTGTGCTGGAAATATCTAATAAATATCCTCCTAATCCTAACATTTGAACACCTCAAAAGGATTACATTCTTGTAAAACAATAAATTATTCTCATTATCATTTAAACAAGACTTCTCCTCCTCCATTTGTGTTGGAATTTATTTTGATTATGGTAAGATTAGAAGGGATAGTACCTATTACAAAGCATACATAGAGGAAGAGGATAGGTGCCCCATAAAAAATGAGACCACTAAAAAGCAAGAGTCACCAGAAGTGAGCCTAAAGACCAATGAACAAGCCATACTTTTGACTGGAGCATGAAACTAGGAAATGTCCAAAACTGCCCCATCTCCCAAGACCACAAATAAGAGATGGCCAAATTTGAGGAGATGTAGAGCAACGAGCCTGATAACAATCCCATCCACTCTACCAAATTGAACATACCAAGAAAATTGCGGCTTGAAGACCAGAAAGCACAAAACAAAGTGAAACAGGGGTGTGGTGAACCAAGGAGAGGAAACACTACAACAACCTCTCCAACATAGCCAAAAGAAGGTGACCAATCAAAAATAAAGATATCACCAACAAGGGTGGATGTAGGGCATCGAAGCATGAAGGAAACATAATTGACAATCTAGAAACCCACCAAAAGCAGGTAAATGTGGTCACTAGGGTTCAAGAGTCTCGAAAAACCTAGAAAGATCACTGTAGTGAGCACACACAAGGTAGTTACTAGCCAAAGGAAAAAAATTAAGTGACCAACCTCAAAGGCAGAGCTATAAATTGGAGAGCACATCCTCCAAAGGAAGCAAAGAAAAATAGTGGAGGAAAAAATACACTAGTCTCCATCTGACCTGCACACCAAATGACCAACCAAAGGGACGTAGCAATAGAGAATCACCATCACCATTTGGTTCATCTTCTCCATCACCCAAATTTCCTTCATCATTCAAAAAAACCCCTTTGTTGTGATTCCTGCCTCTCGCCTCCTTCTGCAAAAGTGTATGAGTTGGAAAATTGTTATGTTGGATATAAAATTATTTCTAAAATTAGATATAATGAAAATAAGGAACAAGGATTTAAGTATAATGTGAAGCCTATACCATACCTTGATAAAAGGAGTTTAGGTTTCCAACCTTCTCCTTTAGCTACATCTCACCCTCTATTATGGGTATGTGTAGGATCATGATGCACCAAAAAGTGGTGATATGATGGGTATGTGTAGGGTATGTGGCTGATGACTTTTCTTAACCCAAAATTGATGAAACAAAAAGGGTTTGTAAAAGAGATTCTCAGATTTCCATCAATATAAATTATGCTTTACTTTGAATTTAATAAACAATTATTATTCATTTTCTATTTGAATTATGACTAAAGTCCTGATTGATAGGCTGATTGAAAAACATCTATAGCTTTCAAATGGTATCACATTTTTTGAATCCAAAATATGTGTCACATTCTATGCTTTGCATACTTTAAGATTAAAAAAAATGAATTTAATGAAGTTTTGACCAAGTTAAGGTGGTTAAACATACGAGTTTTTTATATTTTTTAAATTTTGTAATAAAAAATATATAATTAATTATTTACTTGGAAAAAAATTACAAAAGAATATGCATCACATCAGGACATGAGTCCTCTACTTATATCTAAAATATTATAAAAAAATATTATCATTTTATTATGGTTAGGGTGGTGAGACAGACACCGACTTATTTTTTCCTTGAAATTTCAAATTTTCACCAAATAGATTTTCTTTCTTAAATAAACCTAGTAGTTTAGAAACTACATTCAATTTGCTATAGATTCTATTCTTACATATTTTTGAAATAATATAGATAACTTATTCAAATTTTTTCTTCAAGTTGCCTAACTCTAATTTTTCTAAATTTTACCACCACTTAAGGGCCTATTTTTTCCATGATGATCCTACATATACCCTTATCTACTATATTTACAACCTCCTATAATAAGCGAGAAAAAATTTCTTCACAAGAGAAAGGATTGCTTTCTACTCCTTATCTAATACTCAATAAAGAGCATATTTTTTAAGGCTTTTCAAATCCCACTTCATCACTCTTCCTCCTTCAACATGTAATAAGTTTCATAAAAAACAATATTTTGTAAATATCATTGATTGCATGATCATTCCACCAATGAGTGCCAAGCCTTGATAAATAAAACGTAAAAACTTCTCGATTGTGGTACTATCACTCTTCCATATGTTGATGTACCTATTCATGAAAATTGATAAACTCTCTCCTCTACTTGTGTTTCTCCTCACTATGTGGAATTTCTTAGCTTCATGTATTTTCTCATTTCCATTAATGGTGGTACAATATTACTTGCAACCATATTTCATCTATGGTAGCAACATGATAGTCTGTAGCATGGCTGTCCTTACCTATACACTGGGGGGGAAAGGATAAGTAAGTTTTGGAGGTGTGCATCCTTCTTAAGGATCCCCTCTTCCCCCTTCTTTTCCTTAAAATACTAGCATAGCAAGTATGCTAACATTTTAAGGGGGGCATATCACCCTAGGATCTTTTGAGTTTTGACTGACTAACATACCCCATTGGTGGTGGTGTTGTTTATAATTCCGCTTGAGGTGTGGTTACCAAATACATCCCACATGAGGTTAAAAATTTATGTGATCCCTAAGGCTTGATTTTCCAAAAAATTGAAACAACATAATGGAGCTTTATAGCTTGTGAATTTAAGGATTTTACATAGACACCTAGAATAAAAATGTTGGCAAATGATCAGTGCTCCCCTCAAGATTCATGACATGGACTAACCACCTCCCATGGATACATTAACTCAAGAAATTGTATCAGGCATTAACAAGTTGATCTTTTGGTGCAACGATAATTGTAAGCCAACAAGTAGTATTAGAGCAAGTTTAGGATAATAAGGTGCAATCTTGTATTTTTCATGCAAATACTTAGCATGAATATCTCCCACCAATAAGGCATGCTTTCATAGATTAGTTTTTTTTTATTAATATTGGCCCCACATTAATCTGTTATTGATTTTTCCAAGACCAATCTCTCTCGTATCTTTCAAAGGCTACTAATATTGCTTGGTCTTGACCTCATGGTTGCAGGAGATTGGTGGGCTATGCGCTCTTTGTATTAGCAATGGTGTGCTTAGAGATGGATCTCTTCTTTGTTGACCTATGCATTGGTTTATTAGATATGTATTTACAGAAATCTATAGGAGTATTAGTTATTACAATGTACAATTTGTGTATTATTGAATGCTGAGTCTATGGATCTTTCATTGGCCATATTATAGTCTAGTGGCTTGTATTGAATCACAACTTCCCTACTTTGAGTTTGGTACTCTCTCATTTGATAATAACCATTCCCGCCAGTGGAAATGAAGCATCATGTAGAGACAATATATCTGATTACATGCCATGATTGACAGTGGTGTTTTGACTTTTGCAGATGTCATTTATTGCTTTGGATGCATGAGCAAGCCATTCTTACATGATGAAATGATTGGCACCATTCTCTATTGTTCTTTTGAAGTGAGAGATTGCATTGAGGAGCTTTCATGGAGATTGATTCACTTGGCACACTTTGTGTTGTGTGTGTATCGTCTTCCTTAGTCATTCCATGTAGAGTCATTCTATCAACCCTTGATTTGTCTTAATTCCTCAGTTAGAACCTATCATATTCCATGCTTGTGATCAAGAATTTGGTTGTTGTAGGGCTGAATTCAAGGAACAAAATATGCTACGCTTTCTCTCAGGTGCATACACATATCATCCATAGTGCATTGATTTGTGACTCTCCTTAAAATCATACAAGTATAAATTTCTGAATGAGCCAGTATAGATGGTGATAGTTTAGGTGTTTTGGTTTTGTAGGCTCCATAAGAAAGAACTAAGTCCACCTTCTTTATTGGTTTTAAAAATTCAATACTTTAATTTGGTCCTGAATCCATTATTATTATTTTTAATCTTTCTCAATATTTTCAAAATGATATATTGTAAGGTTTTTCTTGAAACAATGTAAAAAGGTGACTTTATTCAACTCAACAATATTTATTATTTTATTATTTTATCCTTTCCTTTGTGACATATTGTTGAACCGAGGGAGGAGAAATAGGATAAAGTATTTAACATAATGGCTAGCAATTCTCCAAAGTTTCTTTTGCCAGATTCTTAGCTACTGTGCAAAAACAATTATTTTGCATGGAAGACCAAAATCAAAACTCAACTTGAGTTTGAATAAATTTGGGATGTGGTCAGTGGAACCACAACAAGACATAAGAAAAATGCTAATGAGTAAAATAAATTTGATTAAGCCAACAAAAAGGAAAAATTGATCGTTCTATTTAGTGTGTCTAATGATGTTCAACCTTTCATCCAAGACTCGTCCATAGCCAAAGATGCATGGGACAAGCTCAAGATGATATATGAGGCCAAGAATTAGAATTAGATATTGAATTTGTAGATTCAACTACATGGCCTAAAGATGAAGAATGGAGAATAGTTGGAATCCTTTCTCAAAAGGATAGTAGAGTTGAGAGCTTCCAACTATTACAAGCATTGGGAGAAACAATTGATGATGCAATTTTGGTGCCTATTGTTCTACATGAACTACCTTCCAAATATAAAGTCTTTGTGACAACTTTGAATGTCATTGAGACCACACCCACTTTTGAGAAGCTTGTGAATGTACTCCAAAAAGAAAAATCTCTTAGGCATGAACATGAGGAGGATGATCATGTGATGACTACACATCATAAAGGAATGAAGCCTCTGAAGTAGTGTCCAATATGTGAAAGAGTTGGACATGACATGAATTTTTGGTACAATTCCTTCAACAAAGGATCATTCAGAAAACCACATCCAAAGAAGCCACTTCAAAAGTGGCAAACCACAATGGGAGTAGAAAAACAAACAAGAACAATAAAGCAATGTTGCTAAAATAGAAGATTCTCCACAAGGATTGAGTTTGATAGGCTTCAGGCTATAAAGATTTGTCTTATCAAAGATAAGGGTATGCGCAGGATCATGATGGGCCAAAAAATGGCAATATGATGGGTATGTGGCTGATGACCTTTTTTTAACCCAAAATTGATGAAACAAAAAGGGTTTTTAAAGGATATTCCCAGCTTTCCACCAATATAAATTTTTCTTTACTTTGAATTTAATAAATTATTATTATTCATTTTCTATTTGAATTACGACTAAAGTCCTAATTGATAGGCTGATTGAAAAACATCTATAGCCTTCAAATGGTATCACATTTCTTGAATCTGAAACATGCTTCACATTCTATGCTTCGTATACTATAGGATTAACAAAAATTGAATTTCATGAAGTTTTGACCAAGTTAAGGTGGTCAAACATACGAGTTTTTTATATTTCTTAAAAGTTGTAATAAAAAAATCATAATTAATTATTTAGGGTATGTGCAGGATCATGATGGGCCAAAAAGTGGCAATATGATGGGTATGTGGTTGACAACCTTTTTTTTACCCAAAATTGATGAAACAAAAAGGATTTTTAAAGGAGATTCTCAGCTTTCCACCAATATAAATTATGCTTTACTTTGAATTTAATAAGTAATTATTATTCATTTTCTATTCAAATTATGACTAATGTGCTGATTGATAGGATCATGATTGAAAAACATCTATAGCTTTGAAATGGTATCATATTTTTTGAATCCAAAACATGTGTCACATTCTATGCTTTACATACTATAGGATTAAAAAAATAAAAAAATGAATTTCATGAAGTTTTGACCAAGTTAAGGTGGTTAGACATACGAGTTATTTATATTTTTTAAAAGTTGTAATAAAAAATCCATAATTAATTATTTTAATGGAAAACAATTACAAAAAATATGCATCACATCGGGACATGAGTCCTCTACTTATATATAAAATATTATAAAAAAATATTATCATTTTATTATGGTTAGGGTGGTCAGACAGACACCTACTTCTTATTTTTTCCTTGAAATTTAAGTACTATTGCATTGAAATTTCAAATTTTCACCAAATACATTTATTTATTTTTTTAAAAAACCTAGTAGTTTATAAACTAAATTCAATTTTCTATAGATTCTATTCTTATATATTTTTGAAATAATACAGATAACTTATTCATACTTTTACGTCAAGTTGCCTAACTTTTATTTTTCTAAATTTTTTGCCACTTAAGGGCCTATTTTTTCCATGATGATCTTGCACATACCATTTACTTGGAAAAAAATTACAAAAAAATATGCATCACATTGGGACATGAGTCCTCTACTTATATCTAAAATCTTATAAAAAAATATTGTCATTTTATTGTGGTTAGGGTGGTCAGACATACACCTACTTATTTTTTCACCGAAATTTAAGTACTACTACATTGAAATTTAAAATTTTCACCAAATATATATTTTTTTAAATAAAACAAGTAGTTTAAAATCTACATTCAATTTGCTATAGTTTCTATTCTTACATATTTTTGAAATAATATAGATAACTTATTGAAATTTTTACGTCAAGTTGCCTAACTCTGATTTTTCTGAATCTTCTACCACTTAAGGGTCTATTTTTTCCGTGATGATCCTGGACATACCCATATCTCTAAAAATAGAAAGATTGTTTCCAATGCTACTAAAATTGGAAAAATGTTCAAGCTTGATACAGTTGCTAATAATCAAGCCTCAGTGACTATGGATGAAGATCTTTCTTTGCTTTGACATCATAGATTTGGTCATTTAAGCACTAGTTACTTGCTAACCCTTAGTAAGAAATGCATGGTCAAAGGGATTCTCTCACTTGATAAGTCAAGTGTTATTTGTTCTAGTTGTATTGCTGGAAAACAACATAGAGCACCCTTCTATCCTAGTGAGCATTATGCAAGACAACCTTTGCAGATGGTGCATACAGATCTATGTGGGCCTATGCCATCTCATCATAATTGCTACAAGTACTTTCAACTATTTTTTGATGATCATAGAAGGAAAATGTGGGTATATTTCTTGCAGCATAAAGATGAAGCTCTATCATATTTCAAAGATTTTCGCACTCAGGTGGAAAAAAATATGAATTACTATATTCATGTCCTCCACTCAGATCGAGTGGGGGAATACACCAACACAAAATTCTCCACATGTATAACAAAAAATGGATTTAGGGTCAACTGACTATAGGATGCATACCTCAACAAAATGAAGTTGCTGAATGGAGAAATCGCATCATTGTGGAGATGGTCTGAAGTATGTTGAAAGATTCTCAACTAGAGTGTGCATATTGGGTTGAAGCTATTCACATAGAAATTTATCTTTTGAATCATGCACCAATAAATCATTTGATGGAATTACACCAGAAGAAGCATGGATAGGGGTAAAGCCTTCTATCTCTCATCTTCGTGTGTTTGGATAAACTACCTATATGCACATTCCTAAATAGAAAAGGAAGAAGCTAGATGAAAAATAAATGAAATGTATTCTTCTAGGATATAGTAATGAATCCAAAGCATATCGCTTATGGATCCCAATACAAAGAGGATATACATTAGTAGATATGTAATTTTTGATGAGAATAATGATGTAAGTTCTCCTCTTGCATCATCATCTACTTTAGATAGTGCTCCTATTTTCAACATGAATGGTAAAAATGATGGGCACATTGATAATCAATCAACACCCATAAATATCACAAAACCTTTACTAAAGTGGTATACTAGTACCATTTGAGATGCAAAGTTAGGTAGAATCCTAGACACTTCCACTTCATGTCTAAGGACTGGTAGTATAGCTCACAATGAGGTAAAATTTGCACTAATGACTTCAGTTCATTGAAAATTTTGAGCCATCTAATGTTCAGGAAGCACTAGAATCAAAACCTTGGAAAGAAGCTATGGATGCAAAGTATCAATCTTTGATGAAAAACAACACTTGGGAGCTTGTTGGTCTACCACCTGGTAAGAAAGCAATTGGTTGTAAATGGATTTTTAAAACTAAGTATAAAGCAGATGGTAGTATAGATAAACATAAGGCTAGACTTGTGGCCAAGGGTTATGCCTAGAAATAAGGAATAGACTATGTGAGTGCTATTTCAAGCACTTTGTTCACTAACATTAGATGTATATAAACCCATATGATAATAAAGTTGATTTATTCAATTGCTTTGTAATTTTAAATTGCAATAAAAACAATTTCTAGCCAATAGATCTATGTATCCTTGTGAGAACTTTTAGTTGTCATTTCATCATTTTAGATGTGTATGTTATTCATTTGATGAATGCTACTTGGTAATTTTGAAAAACTTACATATTGAGGTCTCTTTACCTTGCTAACTCAAATCTTTAGTTTTTGTGTACTAATATTCATTATTTTATGCGTCATGTGTGTGTTATGTTTACTTTATGTGTGTATCATGTTTTCCTTGTGTATTCCATGTGTTTTCTTCATGTATTTCATGTGCTTTCTTGGTGTATTTCACATGTTCAATTTTTGTATTTTGTGTATTTTCTTTGTGAATTCTACTTGTTTGCCTTGTGTATACCTTGTATTAATTATGTTTTCTTTATGTATGTTTTGTGAATGATTTTATGTGTACATTGATTACTCATTGAATTACTTATGTATGATTGAAACCTACCTTGTCTTGCATGCAATATATCTACTTAATGTTTGTCTTAACATTATAGATTGATGGGATCTTAAGTTGGGGGATAATACATCCCTTGACTTGGTGTCATCCCGTCTCTTTAACATTCTGATAAATAAATATATCTTCTCCACTCCTTTAGTGTGAGCATGAACACAATATCATCATGTCACTAAAGTAGGGTAAATGTAGTGTTGTTGTGAGTGCCCTTTAAAATCTGCACATACTTAACTTCAAACAAGGGTTAGTACCTACAAATCTCTCAATAACACTCCTATGAAATACCTTGTGAATGCTTCCAAATGAAATGCATGACAAGAGAAAACTAAAAGCATTATGAAAACAACAACAAATACCTATTCCATAGTGGATTGGTGTCAAATGTGCAAATGACCCTTTCCCAATCCTTGATCAAAGCTTAAAATGATGCAAATGCCAATATGATGAAGAGAAAAATCAATTCTCAAACCAAGAGAGTGACTTTGCATGAAAGTTGTGGATGGATTGATGAGGATTGGAAAAATGGGTGAATGTGGGACTAAAGATCCACCAATGAGAAGGGGAAGCTTGTCAAGTGGTGATAGGCCAATGGATGTGCAAGATTTGGGAAGTGTGCCCATGAGAGGGAGTTTCAAATTCAAATTTGGGCAATAAATTTTGAGAGGGGGACAAGAAAATGAGAAATAAATGCAATGTTGGAGGGACAAGTCAACTTGTCATATTTTTCAAACTTGAGGGAATATTCCCCATAAATGCTATGTTGAGTGAAAATGATGATTTTAATAAATCAATAAATTGATTTATTTGTGAAAGTGGCATTATCTAGAGGATGCAAGTGGGTAAGATTAGCATTTAATCATGGTTAGATTAAATTAATGATGATTAGGTTAGTTTGACTTTCATGACTTAAATATTTGATTTATTTAAATCAGAAAAGGATGAAATATGGATTTGGAGATTTAATTAAATAAAGTTTTGGTTTATTTAATTAAAGGGATGATGTTTGATTTATTTTATTAAAAGGTTGATGATAATGTTTATTTAATTTTGAATGAATGACCTTAGGAGATGGAAATTAATGAGATTACCTGATAAATGAATGAAGGTGAACTTGATTAATTGATGAATGCACCTAATGTGGAACCTTGATGAATGAACTTGATTGAATGCATAATGTTAATTTTGCATGTCTACATTTTGCCCCTCTTTGAAGCAATGTACTTGTTGCATTGGTTCAAAGAATAATCTTACCGCAATCAAAATTCAAAAAATTTCTGATTTTTCGGATTCCCCAGCCAAAAGAAGTACACTAGTACATTGCCCCCTCGAGAGATCAAGTGAAAAGATTCGATTTGAGGGTCGATCTCACGATAAAGAGGTTCAAAATGGATGGTTATGGATGATGATGCAAATGAGATGATTTCAAGATGCTTAGAATAACAAATCTATATTATCCTAAACAACTTAAATGATGATATGATATGAGATGGATGAGATGGATGATGTGATATGTTGTGATTG
>VDFB02164611.1:0-49114 GCA_007258455.2 Sequoia sempervirens | reverse complement strand
AAGTGGCCGTGAATCGCTCAAGCGAACTAAGTCATCTGCGGGTAATTTGCCCAAGAATCCTCCATAGAAGCTCGTGGATATGTACCTCAAAGAAGCGAAGCTGTATAATGACCTGAAAGATCATAGGCACGTGCTTCAACAAGATACTTAAGATGATACTTCTCAAGCTCTTGCCCTGCAATTTTACTATCAATTGCCGACTTGCACCAATACATTCCAAACTGAAAAGGAAAGTTGAGAGATGGTCTGTGCCTGCGGCGTAGAAGACGATGAACATCATGCATCTGTCTTAGGAACTCCTGAAAAACTGTCTTATCTGAAGGATAACGTGGAAGCATAGCTGGATTTCCTGTAAAGCCGTACACTCGAATGTAGGTGTATGTTGGGAACTGAATAAACCAATTTGCCCATCCATCCATCGCTGCCCTAGCAACTGCCAAGATACGAACGTGCAATTCCCCGTCCAAATTCCTCACTGTATAGGTCAAGAAAGCCTCGTGAACACGCTTGAAATGACGTTCAACGCTGGTGAACTCAAGCTGATCATAATACTGATAGACTTTATGAACACTGAGAATGCCCACGGTGTTTAGCCCTTGGAACTGACCCTGATCAGCGATCAAGTACACGAGATATGAACACATGTGAAACTCATGGGCAACTAGGAAACCGGTGATTTGCCTGTGGAGAATATCGCTAATGAAGGATGCCCAGTCATAATGCTCCCGCCCAGAAATGATGCGACCAATAATGTAATACATCCAAGGCTGGAAAACATTTGCATGTGCTTGACCTGAGACACGATTCAGGAGTGTGATTAGAATCGCATACTCATCCTTGTATTCACCACAACCCACATTGTTTGGCAATCTATTCTTTGCTTGTTTTAACCATCTTTCTGCTATCTTCTTCTGACACTTGTCCACATCAGCATCAAATGCCTGCGCACATTGCTCCATAGAAACAACTAGGCTGTTCTGGTGTTGAGGAATGCCAAAACTCCTTTCGATATCCAAAGGTTTGAGACTGCAAATGACCCGTCCGTCAACTGACACTATCTCACGAGTAGTAGAATTGTAATCTTAATGCAAGCCATCACGAATTCAATACAGTGAACGGAGATAGGTATGGAAGCGGCCTCTAATAAGCCAGATTGCTCAATATTTTGAATGATTGAACTTCTGATCTTAACTGGATCTAGCACTGCTTCTGGCAATACTTTGTGAAGGTCTGTCTCAACCAACCTGAGAAAATCATGAGTAAGGACGGTTTTGGTCCTGTATTCGAGCTGAGTGAACTGCATTTTGGAAAACTCGCCTGTTGACTGTGAACTTGACTATATTCTGACAAGATTTCTGGAAGCTAAAAATAGCCTGCGAGAGTTAAAAATAGCCTTTCGAAGAATTATTTTCAGCGAAAAAATCCGAGATATGGGTTTTGTCCAGAAAAGGATTCTAAGACAACCCAGAACGTCAGATTCGCGAAAATTCAACTTCTACTTGATCATACAAAGACTTTTCACTTGAGAAAATTAGTAACTCAAGAACGAACGTTCTAAAGTTAAAAATTCGTGAAAAATCAAACGCACAAATTTAACTTGAGGAAATTATATGAGAATGATCCAGATACTGAAACTTGTAGAATTCGCCAATTTTAGGAACCTGCACACTGTATTTTGAGAGAAATCTGAGATTGAAGGATGAAAAAGGCGTTTTTATGATGCTCTTTTTCTGTGAAAGTCGCCCAAGATTTCTTTAGATTACTGATAATTGTGAACTTTGATCCTGCAAAAAGATATGTTAGGTAAAATCGCCTCTGGAAATTGATGTGAAATTCGCCTTTGAACTGGAAGAATTCGCCTTTATTTGAAAATCACGAATTTATCCTCTTGAAATTTGCGCCTTTACTCTGAAGAAATTTGAATTTCCTTTTGAAGAAAATACAAATTGCAATGAAATTTGAGAATCTGCCTTTGACCTCTGAAGGATTGCGAATTGATATTGAAGTTGCGCCTTTGAAAATTGATAAAACCACGAATTTCCTTTGAATTTTGCGCCTTTGTGAAGAAAACCACGAATTTGCCTTTGCCTGGAGAAAATACGAATTCCTATGAGTTTTGAGAATTCGCCCTTTTGATATGAAATTCGCCTTTGAATATTGAAGGATTGCGAATTTCTTAAGGAAAACGCCTTTGAAACTTTGAAACTTATGAATTTCCCTTGAAGATGCGCGCCCCTATTCCTTCTTGAAGAAATACGAATTGCTTTGAAGTTTGCTTTGAAAATTAATAAAATTCGATTTCCCTTTGAAGATATGAATTTGCTTTTGAAAAACACGAATTTCTCTTAAGATTGAATTTCTCTTGAGAAATACGAATTTCTTTTGAAAGCTCTGTGAATAACAATGAAGATGGCGCCATGTTTAAATAAGAAGAAATTCGCACCAATTGGTAACTGCAAGAATTCAAAACCCTGACAAGAATAGAAGATCTC
This sequence comes from Sequoia sempervirens, assembly GCA_007258455.2. Classification (NCBI taxonomy): domain Eukaryota; kingdom Viridiplantae; phylum Streptophyta; class Pinopsida; order Cupressales; family Cupressaceae; genus Sequoia; species Sequoia sempervirens. The sequence goes on along the minus strand of VDFB02164611.1, from coordinate 46,622 downwards.
TGATTGGTTGCCTTTCAGTTCCACTGCCACTGACTGGAAGTTCGAATTTAAATAAATATAATAAAATATTTATTATCATGCAAATAGCAAAAGGCGCCAAAAATAGAAAATCGCCATCTTATGCTAAAATTGCAAATATCCTGAACTTCAGTTGACAATTTTGTTGAAGTCTTAGGATTCATCGTCGGACTTCACCGATTCCGAAAAGTCATCTCTTGAGCTCATAGGCGTCCATTTGCTCAAGTTATTTCACTTTTTATTAACTCCCTATTTTATAGCTAATTGCATAGTGACGACTGGCCAACTTCAACACTGATTTCCGGGTGATTGAATGATGCTGAGACTGATCTGAAAAATTCATCGGAAAGCCTACTGAACAAGGAAGAAATGTCTGCTGGGAGACACAACTGCAAAATCCATTGTTTAACACCTTGAAAAATTAGGCGCCCCTGATTAAATTCATTTACGGGTTCCAGACTTAACCATTTTCCTAAACTACCATCTGACACTTCAAAAGGCTGCCGACGGCGAATGGTGAATCCTGCTGAGAGGAAACGAAGCTCACTGCATGCCTGGAGACATTCTGCATCCAACGACTGTACACATGACCTCTGAAAGCTGAGTTAAGGGCCTCAAAAGTAAAAGCGCCCCTGGCTCTTAGTTGCACTGAGGTCATTTCGACAAAAATTGAACTTTCACCCAAGTACCCTACTTTGACCTCTGATATCTGGAGCTAGGATGACCCGATTCAGGCACTATCTGTTTTACCGGACAGCCAGAAGGGCCCACAAGAGAAGTCTCTGGAGGTGACGAAGCAAGAAAACTGCTTCTAAGACCTCAAACACTCCAGTGCATATTTTATTTAAAATTACCGCTCCAGACTTGGCCATTTTCCGGATATCTTCATTCTTCAGCATCTCGCCAAAGACCTCGCACTTACGAGCGACTGCCAAATCCCGAAGGCTGACGGCTAGGCTCGTTGAATAGATAAAATGATTACGCTCAAAAGCTGTGAAGACTTCGAATGCGAACAAACTCATCTGACAGGCCTAAAGGCTAGGCGCCTCTAGACTGTAAAAATACACTGCAAATTGTTTGTTGGTCCGCTTGTGAAATTACGTGCTTGGTAGAACCTCCGCCACGATCACCTGGAACGTCGGATCGACAAGCTGGATGATGCATTGCGGAGCCAGGCTAGAGTACTACTGATGTCAGGAAGACTTTGCTTGCAAATTTTGCCATCTTAAGGCTCATATAAACTAGCGCCCCTGGGCTGTACTTGCACTGGGAATCAATGGAGAAGCTCAGAAACGTGAAAACTCCATTATAAGCTGATCTTCAGACGACTGTTGCCGGAGTTCTGAAACTCGGATGACTGCGTTTGATATCTCGTTGGATAAGCAGACTAGTTGAGAACGGATTGACTGTATCCATTATCGAAAATGCCAAGATTTACCCCCTCTTTAAGATGGGCGCCCTCAGACTAGAGTTGCTTTTTTGCTTGAAAGTGACAAAATTCTCACATCTGGAACTTTAGGGATTTCAACTTCTGACGCTGTTTGCCGGAGCTGTGGGTCTCGGAAAGCTTCGCCGGATATCTTATCGGATAGCCAGACCAATTCTGAAGAGATTGACTGGATGCTTGAACGTTTTTAGCAACATCTTGACCTTCAACAAGCTGGGCGCCCTTGGGCTATTGTTGCGCTTTTATGCTTTTTCCTGAGAAATCTTCATATATTAATCACTGAAAACTTCATCTCGATCACTGAAATGATCGTGTGCAACTTGAAATGTCGTCGTGAGATGTTCCTCCATCATGAAAAACTCCATTCTGAGTCTCTGCTTCAGGTTTTGATCAATATAACTGACTTTGACTGACAAACTATTGACAAAAACTCCATGCTTGATATTGCCCAAAATTGCGTTTTACATCATTTTAGCAAAATTTAGACTTTTAATGCAAAATGCCTTGATGAAGCAAAAAATTTGGTTTGGGTACAACACTATACAATCTAGACTTAGTCTAAGGATTGGTTAGTAGTAAAGAGTGTACATCCTTTAATAATAGTAGTCAAAATATTGTTAAATATGGATCGGTTATGCTAAAAGCCTAAACATGGGTCTAGGTTGGGTTTCCCACCCACAATATGGTTCTATAAAATTAATTATCATAATCATATAAAACATCCTTCTTGACCTCAAAATACATACAACAATAATTACATACTTGATCTACCCATGATCAATGTCCGAGTCATACTATACCATTTATATCATTGTATGAAGATGGTATTGAACATAGTTGAAAAACTCGGACTCGACAATAACAAATTTTTTGAAAACTTGGGACTTGGCAAAAACTCGGGGAAAAACTTGACAATAACTCGACAAATTTGTTGAACATTTGAAACTCGACAAAGAACTTGTTTTTTAAATTTGATAAAATTTTATTTATCGAATTTAAAAGGCTTAAGTCTTTTAAATTTGATAAAAATTTATTTATCAAGTTTAAAAGGCTTAAGTCTTTTAAATTTGATAAAATTTTATTTACCAAATTTAAAAGGCTTAAGTGTGATATTATAAATTTAAAGACTTAAGTAATAAATATATTTAAATTTAAGGCTTTTAAATATATTTAATAATTATTACTTATAAATTTAATAATATTATACTATAGCCTTTAAATTAATAAATAAATTTAAAAGCTTTTTATTGATAGATAATAAATTTATTAGATAAGTAATAAATATAATATATTTAATTTATATAATATTATAAAAAAAATTAGTAATAAATAAATAATTTATAAATTTAAGTCTTTTAAATATATTTAATGTTTTTTTTTTGATACGCAAGGATTATATTTTATATTAAAGTTTTGAGAAAAAGTACATTTCGTCTGCTACGTAGGAAAACCACCGAACTACCATAGAAACTGAACCCTACCAACCCGGGGAACCCACTACACCCAGCACAAAATTGCAGTCACTCTGCTTATCACAAAACCCAACACTGAGCTAAACTTTAAAACAAAAAATTTCATACATAGATGCCAAGCCTCACAGAAATCCATTTAATTCTGCAAATGTAGTAAAATCTTCAACCCATTCCAAGCCCTCCTCCGCCACCAACCCCATTTTTCGTTTCAGAAATTCAACCGCCATTGCTGAGGATATCCTGTGCCTCATGAGCTCAGTCCCCTTTAAGTCTAAAAGAAAGGGGTATACCTTTACTGCTTCGTTCGTCTTCCACAGGAGCTCCAAGTTAGAGGGACGCGAAATTCCTTTGCCCACAAAGGCTGCTTTCAGTGTCTTCTCCAAACCTCCTAACAAGTCGCCGCAGAAAAGATTCACCATCAATTCCCTTGCCTCCACCTTAGACACTTCCACGTTCAGAATGGCAGCCAAGAACTGTGAGGATATGTATGCATTGTCCCTTGCAAATTCCTTTTTGTCCAGGTGACTCTTTCCTAAAATCATTTTACTGCTACCATGACCAAAGGATCATCCACAAGCAGAATTCTTTTCAGCCTTTGGTCTATGATCTCCATAAACGCTATTTGCCTCTCCGTCGCCACCAACGAAACAGGAGTGTCGGCGCCGAAACTTTCCAACCTCTCCGCGGAGACGGAAATGATGAATTTTGATCTGCTCACCTTTGCCATTAGCTGCGCTCTAGCCGAAAGCTCCCTGCACAGAGACAGCCAACAAGACAAGTTTCGAAAACCATACGGAATAAATGCCATCGTCCCTCAACATTTAAAAGGCCCGCAAACAACAAGGCCGAACCATTGCACACAAGCGTGGAATAATGGCGATGCAAGGAAATCCGTCCTTGCATGAAGATTTCGTCCTGCAACCACAAGCCTTAACTCGAACATCACCTTGTAATAAACATCTTCTGCCACTCGGCCGATTAGCATGAACTAACACGAATTCCGTACTTTACGTCTCTGTTTGTCATGGCCATCGTGAATCATTAAAACGATGGTCACCTCCAGGATCTCCCCATTTTAGGCGGACTTCCAATTCTGCTTAAAGCCTTTTGTCGACGTCCCCTTGTCACCTTGGGTTACCGCTAACGATAGAGGAGGTGATGTGGCCTTGCCACATTTCTGCCAACTTGCACTCCCTTGCCAACACCCCGATTTCCTCTCTCATCACCCGCAAATGATCTTCCCTTAAATATATTTAATATTTATTACTTATATGATATTATATTTATAAGTATAATATTATAAATTTAATAATATTATTAATTATACTATAGCCTTTAAATTAATAAATAAATTTAAAAGCTATAGTGTATTTAATAATATTATTAAATTTATTTGCTATGTCCTTTCAAGAACGATTGCCAGGTTGCAAAGGATGGTGGCCAAGCACGTTTGCCTAGGCCTTTAATTTCGATGGGTGGCGTTTCATTCCCATAGCATTCGGTGGTTTGGTTTTTTGTACCTGTGTGTGATGAGCAGGTTTATAGTTTTGGTTTCTGCGAAGGAATTGGAAATGGGAGGGATGGTTATGCTAGTGCAGTTGAAAGCTCCAAAAGGCAAATTGCCTTTGAAGGTCCGATTTCCTCTCTTCGGCTGCACCACATTATCCGCCACCCAGATTATGACTTTCGCAACAATCAAATGTTTGGTTGGGAAAGCGTTCATGGAGGATGCCGAAGGGTGTCCTTTGGATTCAGATATTTCTTCCTAGGTGTTGGCTGGATTGCTCGATGTTGGGGTTTCAAAAATGGATGCGCGGGGTGATCATGTGGGGCCTCTTTCACAAAGACATGTTGGTTGGCCTTGATAGAGCCTTGGCTGCAGCTCGACTTGGTAAAGGTATTCCACGCCCGCGGGACCTGCATCTCCTGGATGATCCAGTCGCCTTGGTAAGCTATTTTCCTTTTATACTGGATGTTAACAGCTTGGTTCTCATTGAGCACAAACGTTTGGCCATAGTAGGAGCAGAGTTTCTGAAAAATAAATTCTGTTTGGTGCTTGTAGAAGACTTGGCCTGGAAGAGGGAATTCCGAGTTTTTGCTCAACAAAATGTTTGGTGATAGGGGCTTGGTTGGGGTTTTTTGTTGGTTCGTGGGTTTTCAAGTTTCTAGGGTTTGGTGGTATGAACGTTATTCTATGCACTTGGTACTGTAAGTGTCGGGTGGGTAAAGTTTTTTGGTGAAAATGCTGGTCAATGGTGGCTGCGTCTACTCAATCTACAAATTTTGGTTGGCGTCCAGGTCTGGTTTGTCTCTGTTGAAGTCATGGTGGATGCCCAGTTTGGGCCTGAATGATGTATTTCCTTTTCTGATTATCAATACAATCATCTTGCTTACCGATTAAATTTTTTTATTTATTAAATTTATAATATTATACTTATAAATATAATATCAGATAAGTAATAAATATAATATATTTAATTTGTATAATATTATAAAATTTTATAATAAATAAATAATAAATTAAAAGGCTTAAACATAAATATTAATAGGCTTAAGATTTCAATGAAGAAAACATATTTATCAAATTTAAATTTATATTTCATATCATTTACAAAGTAAAACTAAAGGAAACATATTAAATTTTAATGAAAAATATCAAACAATGAAGAAACCGACCCATGAAGACTAGCAGCGATTCTTTCAAGAATTGAAAAAAAAACACCCTGGGAATCTTGGCAAATCTTGTGCAAAAGAATGAGATGAAAATAAGAGAGAAAATCGATAAAAACCTTTGGAAATTGTGCGTCATTTTTCCTTGCTGCGTTGCGTTTTGCCCTAGTTGCGTCGTGTTTTGGGTAAAAATGTAGAAAGAAAGCAATGAAAAAATGTTTAGTTGCTTTGTATCCAAATATAAATCTGCCTCTAGCGATTTTTCCTGTCTAAACATGTGATTTATTGCAAGTAAACTGATTTAAATCGCTGCGATTTAATCAAAAAACCGGCTTCGAGTTTTATTGTGATTAACTCGTAGCTTGTTTAGCTGCGAGGGTACTCGCGATTTGTGCGAGTTATTCGCATGTTTTTCATCTATGGTATGAAACATGACCATATATGAGATTACTCAACTAGTTCAATTCAACATGTTCAGATGGCACATTACTAAGAACAAGGTTCTATAATAGCCTTTACATGTAATGGTCCTTATTATCATACATCTACGGATTCAGGTAGGCATTAAAATACCACCCATCATAAACAACATATCTTGGACCATAGTGTCTTATAAGAGCAAATCCTCCAAATCGATTCTATACACATTAATTATGTAATGCATTATAGTCATTATAAAATAAGCTCAATATTGACTTTCTTATACTCTAGGGGTCAATAGATATTTTCTAATCATATTAAACCTTTACCCTAATACCCAAATACCATTCTAGACTTTTATAGCATGTCTTAGTTTTGCATTGAGCAGGGAGGATAAAATCACATTAAAGGAATCCTCTTATACATATTTCACCACAATAGAATTTCCCAAATGGTCCATAATCACATCCATGTTGATATATTCTCAATATGACTTAGCATTTTTTAATAGACTTGTATAGAAATAACAACCATCAATGCACTCTTTTCAACTTTATAATCATTACTTGTTCTTAAAATATTCCCTTACAAATCCATCTCATAACCGAGTTTAAGGATCTATTCTAAGAAAGTTTTATGTTGATTTATGACACTTAGAGTACAGGTTTCATCAAACATTTGGTCACACTCAAGCGGATTATGAAACAACCCAACTTTATAATTTAGCATTAATGTCTACCCATTTATCCATTTGTTCAATATAATAAGTCTAAATGTGTGTAGGTATATGTGAATCAAAAGTATATGTAAAGATGCCCAATCACGCTTAAAGGTTACATGTGTGCTTGTATAATGTGAACTGTAACTTATATAAACTGTTGATTCTAATGTAACTTGGACCGACCACCCATGTCTTTTGTAAATTAGTTTACTCAACTTGTCCATGGTCAAAATACTACCTATATTTTATAATAAAAGTACACCCTCTCCCTTGAGTATGTTTCCTTTGGGCAAGCTTGGTTAATACCCCTTTTTTGTCGTTTTGCTGTTCAATTAATTAGGGATGGTTTCAATAAAATTCAAGACATACACATATATACTTGGTCAATATGAGTTAAACACTTGCACTCAATTGAATGACTTAGGTTTGTTGGTTGTCTCCTTTGAGACACGAGGAGAAAATGCAAAAGCTAAAAACTTAGACATTGTTGACCATGAAGTATATAAATGTTTTATTCAAATCAAAAGATTGGGTCAATTGAAAGCAACTACTAGTGATTATCAGATTAGATCCTATCTAGCATTTTTGAACCTTAAATCTCTCTTTAAACTAATTTTGAAGGCTAAATCATGAGCATGAAGAATGGCAAACAACAATGAAAATATTTATGTAATGATACCCTTTAAAACCATACATCTCTATAATGTCCCCTTTTTCAGCGTGATCTTGTTTTGTGATGGTTAGCCTATTATTTTGGTCCTCGTAGGCTACTGCGTTGGATAGAGGATCTCAGTGGCAGAGTTTGGTGGATATTGTCGTTTCCAGCCCTTCAGTTCAGTGTTGGGCTCAGTGTAGGCCTTTGCAGTTCAGTGTTCACCAGCTTCTGACGACACACCAAAACACGGAGAATTGAGGGAGTTACGAATATTTTTGTGGTTAAGTTAATTATTTAACTAATTGGTATATTATAAAGTCAAATTGACTTTATAAAAGTTAAAAAGCCACTTAAATATATTAAATTGATGACTTAAGGTGATAAAGTGAAAAATTAAATCACTTAAGTCACTTAAAAGGTGCGTTCACTTCATAAGTGAAAATTATAAACTATTGAAATGATTTAAACACATCTTAAATGTATTTAATTGCAAAAGTGACGCCACTTTTTGGAATTTGTGCCTTTTTGGAGATATAAGGCAAATAGGGGCAATTCAATCTCATTATTGATGGTTATTTGAAATTGCTACTTTTTATCTTCTCTGTGCATTTGTTTGAGACAAGGGTTATAGTGAAATTCTTCCATTGGAGAAACGAGAGATCTTCAGTGTTTTGTAGACTTGAGGCTGTGAAAGACCAGCTGAATCTTTGCTACAGGGATGGCTTCATTTCAGAAGTCAATTTGAGCTTCACCAGAGATTGTATGTTCAACATTTCTTGCATGCATGTACAGATCTGCTTTATTTAATTATTCTAGAGAGATCCGGGTATGTTGGTTGTTCCTGATCTATTTGAAGCAGTTGAATAATGCATAATACATAAGTTGTTTTCAGATTTAGTTTAAATTTCAGTTTTTATCTCCATTTATGCTTGGTGCACTTCTACATTTATTGGTTGAATTTCATCAAATCAAACACAAAAACACAGTTTTAGTTCAGAGTTTGAGGTTGAGCCAGCTGGGTTCATCACAATCTCCTACCTAGTTGGAGCATGCAATAACAAGATGTCTTTTTGAAGGAAATAAGCTTCATTTTTATTATTGTTATTATTATTTATTTGTTCTTAGTACCCATTAAAGGTTAATACTTAACGCCCAAACTTGTGTGAAGCTCCCAGATGAAGGTACTTAACTCTTGCTTGCTTCTATCCTCTAATTCAAAAAATAACTCCTCATACACTTGTCTCCTCTTTGCTCGTGGCTTTGGTTGACGGATAGGCTCCTCACGGAATGGAATTTGCTCAAAGTTCCTAATGCCTCTTATCAAGTCCATTTTGTAGGCAGGGAGGACATTAACCGCAACAGGGGAGATTTGTCTTTGACGCCTACCAATTGCATTTTCTTGAATGTTTCTAAAGCCTTGTCAATGGATCTATTTTGTGCATATCTTGCAATCTTTGCATTCCATGAGACCACGTTTCCTCTAGGGATTTCGTCCAATTGGGATGTGACTTTTCTCTGCTTCCACATTTTGCTCATATCTCTGCCATGACAGTTGCAATGGCTTCCACCTACTCCTTCCACTCACCCTTCGACTTCTTCTATCTCCTCCAATATATCACACAAATGCCTTACTTTGCCTTCCTCCATGCGATTTATCCTTTCTTTCTTCACAACCCTTTATCTTCTCTTCTTCCCCTCTCTTTGTATTTTGGTCCAAATATGCCTGTGTATCGACCTCCATTCGTAGCTATAATTTCTCTTCCTTATCTCTCCCTCATTCGTATCTCTGACCAACCACACCATTTTATCTGCATCAGTCTCTCTATATTGTTCCCTTTCTGTACAATTTCTTCACTCCTTTCCTCCAGTTGGACTTGAATGAGAAATTATGGGGGCTGTGAGGATTTAAATTGTCTAAATGCCTCTTGTTTACGACCTGACACTTGGGCAGCTTGAAGAACTGGGATGCGATGCCTTATGGCCATTCCCACCATACTCGAGCCCATACCTATTTAATTCAAGTTGTCTCTTGCCGTGAGAGGGGTGGATGGCTCCATAAATATCACACTTGTCTTTGTTGGGTCCGCAGAAAATATCATTACCTCCACAACTTTCTTTTTTTTTTCTTCGTTCATTTATTTATTTTTGTTCACTAGGCCCATGTGAAAGGGGTCCTTTTGATTGGGATGTGACACCTTCCTTGAGATATGTTGACCATACAATGTGGCTGCGATTATGCTGTATGGTGTGCAAACATATGAATACGTGTACTTTTTCTTTTGGCCATATTTTAATATTTTTTTATTTGGCCACTTTAATATGTTTTCTTGGCAATGTTTTAATTTTTTCGCTTTGATTTTTTGCCTTTGAGGTTTTATTTTTTGCATTTTGTTTTTGTAAATTTTCTTTGAAGTTGATTTGTCTTGACCAGTATTTGTGTGTTCCAAGTTAATTATTTTGCTTTTCGTACTCTGAGAAATATCATCTATTATTTTGCATTCTTCTACAAAGTTGGATACATTCGTTGCAACCGTTGTCTTTTGCCAACCATGGACTACATCTTGCGTGCATAAACCATCCAACTTTCCAAAATCTTTTTTCATTGGTTTCTTTTCACCGAGAGTTGTAGATTCAAGAAAATTACAAGTCGACGAAAATACCTCACAGTCCTCCATTTTTGAATGAAATAAGCCACAAAGAGAATTTGTTTCATAGTAGTAACTCCAAAATTCCTTCATCATTTGGTTCCATCGGATCTCGACTCTCCATCCATTCTTCTCCGGAGTCTGAATTTGACAAATCCGAGGAGGCTGCTTCCTCATTGACTGCTTGGTTTTTCAAATCAATTATATACTTCCGGTCCTTATTTTCAATGGAGATTGTATTCTTTTTCCAATTGTGATCGACTTTGGCTGCCACTAGCCAACCTTGACCTAACAATGTGTTGTACGCTTTCTTCCTTAATGAAATGACCATAAAGTTCAATACAAATGTTTGAGTTCCAATAATTACCTTTTGTCCCATTTGTCCCATTAAAAATCCAAGTACTTTAATACCTTGTTGATTTGCACCCACTAGTTGAAAAGATGGCGGCCAAATGGTCAACTTGCCAAGACTTCTCCAAGTGTCTTCTAAAAGTACATTCATGCCTGACCCACCATCAACAATTGTATTGGTAAGATTCTGTCCAAGGATCTCCATATTCACCATCGTTGGTTTCTTTGTCGTGTCTACTGTCAGTAACATTGGATCAATCACTTGGTCGCCCGACAGTGGAGGTTCAGTTATTGGTTCTTCATTCTCACCAAATTCCAATTGGGTCGTAGCATGCACCGTCTCATTCTCCCCTGATAGAAAAGCATTTCGAAGTTCAAGAATACTTTGTAATAAATCCACTACGTTAACTAGTATAGTAGCTTGAAGTACTTGTCATGCAATATTTTTCTCAGATTGTAATTGGTTTGTTACTGTACTTGCATTTGCATTTGAGTGGCATCGTTCATTGTCCATAGCATTTGTTTCATGAAGCCTTTCTTTTCTTGTATGTGGGTTTGGATACTCAATCTTCTTTGCTTGGGTACGAGTAATGGCCAATACTTCATTATGCCTTACATTAATCATATTGACACTAGCCTTTTGCTTTAGACATCCGGTGTCTTTGTGGTTTCCAGGTCCACACCATTTGCACACTAATTGCACTTTGTCTTGCTTGTTTTGGCAGTCTCTCGCAAAGTGTCCTCATTCTCTACATTGTCGGCATTGTATGATAGGGCATCCTTTGGGGTCATATTGTATTTGGCTTCGTCCTCTTTGATTTTGATAACCGCTTGGAGATGTATTATGTGGCATCGATGGAGTGGATTCCTCTCCTTGCATAAAGAGTACTTGTGTACTCCTGGTCTTCAAATTGTATGGGCACTCCTTTATTGAATGATCGATAACATGGCAAATATCACAAAACATCTTTTTAGGACAATTACCTTTTGTGTGCCCCAAAATTTTGCACTCAATACACCATAGTTTGTTAGTTTCTTTCTTCGCCTTCAATTCTTCCATCATCCAGAGCATGTCCCTTCGGAGTGCTTGTATCGTTCTTGATTCATCATCATTATTGTCATCGAAACTTCCATCTTCCTCTGTTTTTCTTTTACTTTGCAAGATCATTTTATCTTCACTTTCTATGTAGGCTTCAACGTACGATGACAGAGGCACTACTTTCATTTTCTTCCTCGACGAAGGAATTAATCCTTTGATGGACCATCTTTTCTTTAGTCCATCGGCTGGCTGGATTTCTAATTTCATCAATATCTCCTTTAGCCTACAATTATAGGCTCTTACTATTTCATGGTTTCCCTGCTTCATGTTTTATATCTCTACTACGATTTCGTTGTTGTCTCTCAAAAGTTTGAATTCTTCCTAGAATGCGCTTTTTAATGCATCCCATGTGGCTTTGTGTGCTACGTCTAATTCTGTATACCAATTGATCGCTATGCCTCTGAGGGTTGTTGGAAATGCTCTTAGCCAATATGCTCTATCATCTTGACCATTTGCTACCTAGATTGTCTCACATGTCTTGCAATGTCTTATAGGATCCTTCGCCTCGTTCACTATGAACTTTGGAAGTTTTTGTCGTTCAACATTCGGACTTGCTAGAGGAGTCACCATCTTACCTCTCTGATGCACCTTCTGTCACAATAACTTGTTTAGAGAGTTTTGATTTGTATGTTCCGGTGCATTCCCTACACTATTGGACATGCCGCAATCCTCTACCCGTCCCTCTTTAGTATTCATCACTCTTGGGCTTCCTTGAGCATTTGTCACTCTCGGGTTGCCTTTGATGTTCGTCACTCTCGGGTTGCCTTCGAGGTGCTTTCAATGCTCCCTTTGTCCTGGTGTTTTTGACTCTAATCTTCCAATGTCTAGTTCTTTCGTCAATATCCAGTGTTCAATTTGGTGTATGATCTTTCTCAAACTGTCGGTAGGTTCTCTTTTGCCTTCCCCTTCTGTAGACTTTAATGGTATTGTTGTACCCAAAACCAAATTTTTTGCTTCACTAAGGCATTTTGCTTAATTGAGTCTTAATCTTGTTAAAGTGATGTCAAAAGGTCGTTTTTGGGGTTTATAAATATGGAGTTGGTGTCAGTGTAATGTCAATCTGTTACTGAAGTAATTCAAGGAAAATGAAAATCTGAACGGAAATCACCAAAATTTTCTATCTCTGGAGAAGGGAGCACATTCTCAAATGGGCACCCTATCTTTTAGGGGTCCAGATCCTGTTTTTAGGGTTTGTCACCTCCGGCAGACATTTGTTCGACATCATGTTAGCTTCGCAGTGAGCTATCAAGCTTGTCAAACGGACCTGTTTTGGGCAAGTTATGGAAGATATAGCGCAAGACAAGGCGAAAGCAAGAATTGGCTAACACTGGAGAAAAGTGCAGCTTTTGGAAAAGGCGCCCATCTTTTTGAGGTGCCAAATGAAGGTTTTTGGCTAAATGCCATCCAAGATGTTTGTCTCACGTTTGTTCGAGCTTCGCGACACATCCGTCAGTGGGTGAATCTGAGTTGCTGAAGTGCTTGAACCTGAGGTCGAACGTAGGGTCAAATCTTAGTCAGAATGTGTCCGTGTTACGTTCAGCTTTCCGTTGCCTGTCTTCGTCAATTCAGAGGATGACTCAGCAGCTTGCAGTCGGAATTTTTGTGTTATTTTAGTCAGTTCCAGAAATGGCTAAGTTTGGAATGATAAGAGCAACTTTTGAAAAAGGCGCCCTTGATTTTCACCCCTCAGATGATATTTTCTGGGGAAATGTGCCTTTGCAGCTGTCATGCAGAATGAGGTCAGCTCCGCAGTGAACTTGAGATCCAGTCCTGAAAGTTGATAAAACAGAAGTTATGAAGGATTTATTTTTCCCTTCGTTCGAGATGCAGATGTCAAAATTTGACTAAGTCTGAGACAAAGAGCAGCTTTTGAAAAAGGCGCTTGGATTTTTGAGTCTTTAGATGTCAGTTTTATGACGTGTAGTCTCAAGATATCTTTTGATCAGTTTTTACTAAGCTTTGCAATGCACCTATCAGCCAGCCAATCGGAGAAGTCAGTCAACCAGTGTCAGAGGATGAATAGAGGTCCCGGCAGAGGTTTTAGCTTAAATTTTCATGAAATTTGGCTAAGTCTGGAATTCGCTTGAGAGTTCAAAGTTGAATTTTCGAAAGTGAGTTGAATGGACGCCTTAACTGGAGTTCTTGCAGTTAGATTAAACGATTTCTGGTTGTCATCTTCAGTTCATATGTTGGCATGTGGAGTGATCTTTCAGTTTGCATGTCGAGTTAACTAGTTTGCATGTTCAGTTAACTATCTTGCATGTTGAGTTAACTTGATTGCATGTCCACTTAACTGAAGATTATCAGTGAATGTCAACTGGAGTTCACATGCATGGCGAATTTGGTTGCAATTATGAAGTTTTAGTGAAGATGGCGCTTCATTGAGTGTCAACTGAAGTTCTAGAAGGGACGGCATGAATGGTGAAGCATAAATTTGTGAAGTATGGCGCATTTGAGTGTTAACTGAACTTATCAAAAGGGTCGCCATATTTAGATTTTATTGATGAAGCATAAATTAGTGAAGCTACGCATTTTAGAAAGAATGTCAACTGAAGTCTTGAAAGGGTTGCTATTTTTAGATTTAAAGCATGAAATTGGCAAATTCTTTTCAACAAAGATTGTCAACTGGAGTTCTCAAAAGGGACGCTTTAGTTCTAAATTGTGAATTTAAAGCAAGTGTGAAGGATGGCGAATTCAATGAAGAATGTCAACTAAAGTCAAAATCGCATGAAGTTGTTAACTGAAGATTGAAAAGGGAAAACCCTAAAGCATGGTGCTTTATTTAGCATATTTTAGTTTCAGTTAACTAAAATGAGGTCCAATTAGAAGCCAAGCGCCATTTTTCAAGCTTTAGTGCTTTATGCAAATTTCAATGATGAAAATCTATTTATTCAAGTTTTGGCGTCCATTATTTCTTCATCTCAAGCTTCGAAATATACTTTCTTCTTGAGTGACCAGCAAGCTAAAGGTGCTACGGGTGTCCGAATTCAGCGTTCTTCGAAGCAACGAGTTCAGATTGTTCAGAGGAAGGCGATTCTAGACTTTATTTTCACTTTGCATGTAGGTTTTATCAAATTCCAAGGAAGAAGTTGGCAGATTTTTCAGAAACAGACAAGCAAAACTTTCTATCTTCTGTCTTATTTCTTCTATTTCTCGTCTTAGGTACTTTCTTCGCATGTCAAAGAAATTCAACACATATTCAGAATTTGATCATCTGGGTTCGCATACTTCAGCATTTGCAGCAAAACCCACGTCTTAGATTTTTTCGAGAAAATCGCCCCGTAGCCTTCATTCTGAGGCTTTGTGCTTTTTTCCGAGAATTTCTTTGCATGTGGGATAAAATCACATCTTTTTGAAAATCGCATCATCTGGGTTTGTTCATAATTCCGTTGTGCACAAAACCCATGTTCCAGATTTTCTCAAGAAAAATTGCCTCGAGAAGCTCTAAAACCCCTACAGTTCTCGACTGAAGAATCTTTGCATGTCAAGCTAAACGACGTGTTTTCACAATTCTGACGTTGTGGGTTGTCTTAGAATAATTTTCCGGACAAAACCCATGTCTCAGAATTTTTGGTGAAAATTATCCTCCGACGGGCTATTTTTAGTCTCACCAGGAGCCATTTTAGCTTTCTAGAGAAAGTTGTCAGAACATAGCCGTGTTCACAGTCAACGGGCAATTTTTTTAGAAGGTAGTTCAACTAGACTGAATTCAAGACCAAATCGGTCTTAATTTAGGTTTTCATCAGAGCAGCTGACAATGAAGCATTAGGCTGCAAAAGAAACAGAGATCACTTCATTTACGGAGCCGCGAAAGTCACTTAGATCTTGTGCAATTATCTTCGTGAAAATGGTACCTACGCTGATCTCGAGGTTGTACAAACTGAGTTTTAGAAGCATGTTTATGATATCTTGATGGAGGTTCTGATCACATTTTCAGTAATTTCAGCGAGTTTCAAGAAGGCGACTGAAGAATGTAAAGATGGCATGCACACAATTACGGAAAGTGGCAGAGAACTAAAGAAACAGACTGTTGTTTTGAGCAGTGTCAAAGTGCCAGATGACAGAGAGATCGATGAGTTCTTGGTCGAAGTGTTAGACCGAGTTGACATGGAGTGATTCTGCCAGTTGGAACCTGCAGATTAATTTGAGGTTGAGTCCGAACAGCAGTTAACGACTTTCAGTCTTGAGTTTACTTGCTGACTTAACATGCTTATCGTCCTTGGAATTATCAACCAGAGTTAGGGTTAGGGTTTCCCGCTAATTGAGGGTAGTGTCCGTTAACTTTGCTTTAAATAAGGACGTGCATGCTTGCACATGGTCCATTTAGGTTAAATGTATCGGTTAACTGATGGTAGTTTTCCAGTTAACTGTATAGTTTGCTTTATTAGGGTTTAATAATAAATCTTGCATGCATTGCGAGATGGTAGTTAACTCGAGGTGATTTTAGGGTTACCTACACCTCTGATGTATATAAATAAGAGCTTTTGCTCATTTGTAATTAACTTTTGCTTGAGAGAGAAATATATGCTGCGCCTACTTTGCCCTCAATATTGCTCTTTTGGTATTTGTTCATGTGTCTTCACTATTACGATTAATTGTTATGCCACATAGGGTTTCATGCAATTGTAATGGTGAATTCTTTTTGTTTTGTGAATCTTTACCATTGTGATCAATTGTTATGCCACATAGGGTTTCATGCGATTGGGATGATAAAGCTGTTTTGTGAGTGTTTACTATTATGATCAAGTGTTATGCCACATAGGGTTTCATAAGATTGTGATAGTAAATTCTTCCCATAGTTTAGATAAATCTGTTTTGTGAATCTTTTATCATTATGATCAAGTGTTATGCCACATAGGGTTTCGTGAGATTGTGATGATAAATCTGTTTTGTAAGTCTTTACTATTTTGATCAAGTGTTATGCCACATAGGTTTTCATAAGATTGTCATGGTAAATTCTTAAATCTGTTTTGTGCCCAATAAACTTGTCTAGATTGAGCTGATAGATGCGCCACCTTGCCTTCAAGTAGAGAATCTAAACTCGTTTATCGTCCGATAGTCAAACCTTGCTCCATTTCCTCATGCTCTTTTCGAGGAACCGGATAGATTTAAAGTAGTTAGCTTAGTTGTAGTTAATGATCCGCTAAACCAGAAAATCCTTAGCTGCAACGTTCTTGGTTTTCTTAACCTTGTGCCTCTTCCAGCTGAGAACAAAAAGATAGGACTTAGATTACTTTTCTTTTCCATGCATTCCAGCACAACGAGGGAGCTTCCCTTCCTAATTTGAAGAGCACTCATTGCGTAGTGTACATAGCTGTCCGTACAAACCTGCACTCCAGAGGTGTTAGATTTTACGCCAACAGGTATGAACGGTTCTTTGACGGTCGGGTTGGCAGGTTCTCCCTTGCCTTCCCTTTCGCCCGACGGTGAACCTCCTTCGTCCGACGGTGGTGGTCCCAACTGTTCGTCAATGGCGAGGTTGGTGGTGTTGACATGTGTTTTGTGACTGCACCAACACAGAATAAAGTTTCCCAATGGATACTCTATCCTCTCTTGAACAAAGTCTCCTGCATGCTAAGATTGCTAGAAAGATCATGCATTCAACTCCAAGGTTCCTTCATGCAGTGGATAGTCTCTGTTGGCTCGATGTGATTTGCTAGTATTTCAAGGGGGCTTACAAAATTGTTCAATAGCGGAGAAAGGAATTCGAATGCTCGAAAGGTT
The DNA here is from genome assembly GCA_007258455.2 of Sequoia sempervirens. NCBI lineage: Eukaryota > Viridiplantae > Streptophyta > Pinopsida > Cupressales > Cupressaceae > Sequoia > Sequoia sempervirens. The sequence continues at coordinate 29,400 of VDFB02164611.1, read as the reverse complement.
TGTCTATAAAGCTCTTGTTTCCTAAACTAACCGGAAAGTACTGAATTAAAATGGTTGTAGGGATAAGAAGGCTCTAATCTACTCTAAGGCGTTGGACATTGTGATCAATTTTCGCAGACTTCAACCAAGCTTTGCTTTGCCTCGCTTCGGATAGCTTCCACAAAACCGGTGCAATCTTTAGAGGATTAACCAAAGGTATTCACAACGACGCATACCAACATGTGAATCACAAACGAAGTTAAGTCCGCAATGTTGTAGTTGACCACACAAGGTGAATTAACCATTAGTGAACACACTAGTGGTATGGATAGACGAAGCTTGCTCGAATCAAACGCCACATTTTGCAACTAGCATCCATTTGCATGAAACGAAATCTACTTTACTTTAAGCTACTTTAAGAAAATGCTAAGTGATTCGGAAGGACAAAAAAGCCTTGCTAGCTACTTACAACAAAAGATGCAATCATCATCAATGAAAACTCTTTTTATTATGAGAGTGTTCACAACAACCTTTTACAAAGCATTCAATGAGAAAGCTTTCCTTCCTCTTCAATCTATGCTATGCTATCAAACTACGCTAAGCTAAGTTGCCTCTCTAATGCTCTCTATGTCTAATCTAATGAGGTACAAATGAGGGGGGATGCCCCTTTTATAGTTGGCCCAGTCCAATGAATGACCCAAATTACAATCAGATGGATGGCTCAGATCGAGCCATATAAGCCCTAACCCTAAAAACTGCCACCAAGAAGAGTGGAGTAATAAATGAGCAATTAATGTCCACCATCTTCTAGAAGATTCCTGTCTGGAAATGCGTTCGCATTGTTCTTCTTCTTCTTCTTGACTGCAAATTGGATGAGTCTGATCATCATGGCTTCAACTTCTTGAGCGGATATGATAGGCACGTTTTCGATCTAAATCCAAGACGGTTGCTTCTTTCTCCTGTTTGATGGTGATTTTCCTCCTTGTCACTGCACCCTGAGTTGTGCGAAGCGTGCTGGAGAACATCTTTTTGGGTCATTGCCGTAGAAGGACTTCACACTTAAGAAGAATTCCTCTATTTTGTCCTTCAATCCATCTTGCTGTCATTCTTTAACTCTCTAACGCCTGGGTCTTCATTATTTCTTCATCTAGATCTTGAAGGATTTTCTAGTCTTGGACTTGATCATTTCATTCTTGTCACCTGCCTCACCTGAGTTGGGCGCATTTAGATTCTTGTAGAGGAATTTCAGCACTTAGCCGTTTCTTCCGACATCTCCCTTCATGATTTGGGTGTAACTGAGATATCGCGGAGGAGCTTGAAACATGCAACTTTTCCTCCTCCAAGGTTGTAATATCGTCTTGGATTACTTGCTCCATCACTTCAAGTCATCATGCCTTGGTCCCGGCATTCATCCTGCAAAACAAATAAAAAGAAGAGCATCAAAACACTTGTAGTAAAAATTCACTTCACTCACCTCATCTCCATGCTCTGATTTCCAAGATCAATCTCTGGATAAAGTTCACCATTTTTCTCTAGCACAACTTTTTCCTTCTTCATAACTTTTCATCACGGGTGCATTTAGAGACTTGTGTTTGGCATTTGTGCCCTAGAAATTTCTCCACCTTGAGGACGCACTTGAAAGTATGATGTTTAAGTTTCACTTCATCTTCAAGTTCTTCGTGCCTTAGTGTATTTCACCTCATTAGAATTTATCCTTCATTTCAACAGACTTAGGCATTTTCATATTTTATTCCTCTGGCTTAGAAATTTATATTTTGTCTAGAAAACTTCATCAAACAGGAGCCCACTTAAAATCTCCACCTTAAAATCTCAGGCGAGGTGTGGAGAGCTTCAAAATCATCTCCTTGTAGAAAATATCCAAGACCCACAAAAAAAATTCCCCCTCAAAATATTTTCTAGCTATATTATTCATGTGTACCCTTGAAGGGGGTCATTTAATTTTCTACCCTTGAAAATATTTTTAAATCACCTTTCCTTGCCAAGGGCGCATTTAGGTGGGTCATCTGCCAATTTGTGCCTCTTAGAAAAAATCAATCCCCTTATCACAACTTGGGCACATTTAGCACCTTGCCATTCCATTTTCAATGCCTAGAATAATTTTCTCACTTCCTCTTTAGCTTGGGCGCATTTCACCCCCTGAGGAATGTTTTTTTATGCCTTAGAATTTTTTTACTTCAACTTCATAAGGTGGGCGCATTTGGGAGGGTGAACTTCCATTTTTCACACTTAGAATATTTTTACTTGCCCCCATCACTTCTAGGGCGCATTTCACCCCCCGAGGAATGTTTTTTTATGCCTTAGAATTTTTTTACTTCAACTTCATAAGGTGGGCGCATTTGGGAGGGTGAACTTCCATTTTTCACACTTAGAATATTTTTACTTGCCCCCATCACTTCTAGGGCGCATTTGACATATGCTACTTCCAATTTTGAATACCTAGCAAAATTCCTAAACTCCTCCAAGCCAAGGCGCATTTAGCACCTCATACTTTCAATTTACCATGCCTTAGAAAATTTTCAAATCAACCTCTCCTGTCTTGGGCAATCTCCACCCTTGAGCTTTCATTTTAAATGACTTAGCCAAATTTCTAAATCCAACTCTCTACTAGGGCACATTTAGGAGGTTGCATTTAGGAGGTTGTACTTTCACTTTGCTCACGCCTTAGAGGATTTTTCCAAACTATCCTATGCCTTCTCCACCTTGGGCGCATATTGGAGCAGCTACTTCAAGTCTCAATCACTTAGACAAATTTCTAGCTTCCATTCTGATGAAGGCGCATTTCAACCCCTGTACTTCCATTTTATTCAAACTTAGCATACTTCTTGCACATCTTTCTAAGCTAAGGCGCATTTGGGGTGGGCTACTTCCACTTTTCATACTTAGAAAATTTTCACCTTCACCTTCTCTTCAAGGGCGCATTTGAGGACTGGAGAAGGGACTTTCAACACTTAGAAATTTTTTAAACATCCTCCATGAAGTGTGAGCGCATATTGAGGGTCATGCTTCCACTTTCATCACTTAAACAAAAATTCTCAAGTCATCACCTTGATGGGTGCATTTAGGGGGCCGAGGGGGAATTTCTCATGCCTTGAAAACTTTTCTCCACCCACCTCCTCAAGACAAGGCACATTTGAGGGGGTCTACAAGATTTTTCCAAGCCTTAGACAATTTCTCTCCATCCAACTCCAGGTTGGGCGCATTTGCAAGGTGGTGCTGCCAGTTGCCATGAATTAGAAATTTCTTCGACCTTGCCTGCCCCAGTTTACTACTTTTAGTAAGTTCTTGATTTTCGGACTTCTGCAACTTGGATTGACTTGAAATTCACGCCACTGGATCCCTATGGCCTGTTTGACCTGTTCACACTAGTGCCCCGCACTGACCTACTATTAATAGCCTGTAGGTGACTTACTATAAATGTAAGTGTTCAGATTGCCTTCAAATTTTACCAGCAGATTGCTTGAAGGATGCTGATCGTGATGGGATAGATCAACTTTTAGTCTTCTCGAGATTTACCCCTCATTTTGAGTCCTGGAGTTGGAAACCCTAATCTGACTTGCATGTGCCTCGAATGACCTCCGTTTGACCCCGTTTTTGTTGCATGTCGCTCTATCATGATACTGAAGTGCTGGGGAGCTACCGGAGTGAACCTGCTAAAAATAGTAAGTGTCCAAAAAAGTGACTGACCAGTTGCCGGGTGTGTTTGCATGTCACATTGCCCGAGAGATCTCGAAAAACACAGAAAAAACCCAGCAAATTGGTCTGCACGCGAGCACTAGCTAAAAATAGTAAGTTCCCGAAAAATGATCAACTCTACTTGCATGTCACATCGCTGCGAAGCTCGCGAAAAACCCATAAAGAATATCCTGACATGCATTGAAAAATTCTGCATGAAAACCCTAAAATTTGCTCTCGAAGGCAGCACCGATAAAAGGTTCAAATCCTGGCCTGCATGTTACATCACTGTGAAGCTCCCGGAAAACCCACAAAGAATATCCAAACATGCGTTGAAGACTCCAACATGCAAACCATAAAAACAACCTCCGAAGGCAGCATTGCTGAAAGTTATCATCTCATCTTGCATGTTATATCATCGCGAAGGTTTTGGAAAACCCAGAAAGGTTCTTCAGACATGCATTGAAAAAACACACATGCAAACCCTAAAATTAGCTTCCGAAGCTCGGACTGCCAAAAATAGCAAGTTGTCAGATTCAACTCAAAATTTAATGGCAAGCAGCTTAAGGTGCTCTGGATGCAGTGTCAAGCTTAGACTTCAATTTGCTTACTCGAATCAACCTCAAACTAGCATGAAGAAAGAAAACCCTAATTCCTCAAACTTAGCCAAAATTTCAATTTAGACAGGCACATCCCTGGAAAGACAGACAAAACAAGAGAGAGACAACAGGAAAACCAACCAAAATCAAGCCAAAAGACCCAAACGAAGCAAAAATTATGGGGTCCCCATTTGCAATGGGGTGATGTGTGAAAAGGTCACAACAGGTGGGTTCTCCTACACTTTCCCCTTTGTCGAATGGTGAAGGTATAGACGACTCTCTAACTTGGTTGGCGAGGTCGGTGAGATCTATGTATGCTTTGTCGGGGAGCGATAGGTGTCGTGCTATTTCTTCCCACTCTCCCTTCGTCCATTCTCTTGTCATGAAAGCTCTCTCTCCCGACTACCACTTCTACTTATGCTTTGGCTTTTGCTCTTGGTTGGACTCGGGCTTTCCTTCAAAAACTCCTTGCCTTCTTGAACTTCACCTCTCAGTCGTCTCCTTCATTCTCTTTGTTCGATGATCCTTAAAGATCGCTTGATTTCTTGATCTTGACCATGTTGTGGTATTTTGTCACCTTTATTGGGGTCTAAGGGTATGAATCTCTCAAATGTGACCTGATTTCTTTAAGGCAATGACGCCAAATGTTTTCTGCTCTATCTGATAAATTAAATACATGAATTAATAATGGAGATGACAATGCATACCAGAAACATACATAAAATATATCTTTATTTGCTCATGAAATTATTACAAAAGAAGACTAGAGATGTTTAGCCAATGATTAGAGTCGATCTGACTAGATCATACTACTCTCTGTAAAGACCCTTGCCAAATTATGGTCTTAATTTTTTGTTTTGAGTGCTTTGGAATTTCGTCAAACGATTGTCTTGCAAACTTCTTTCAGCTGGCAAACTATTTCTCTTTTGGTTTTTCTACATATAATGATATGATATGCATGAATTTGACTCAAACTACTTATGCCAATGATTGCAATTGAAAAGAGATATGCAAATGCAACTATTTTCTGATTTTTCAAGCTCATATGATGACTGAAAATGAAGTGCAACTAGTCAAATGAACAGCTACAGCAAATTGACATTTTTACAAACACTTATCTTGCAACCCAAACTCCAATAGATATTGAAATGCAAATTGGTTACAAGCTTTGGCAACTTCAGTTCTGATCACCTCCTTTAGGGACGATTTACAATATAAATGACAATGCAAATGAATGGCAGCGATTCAACAATGCTTAATATGAAATGCAACTACATGGACTGCTGTAAATGACAGTGATATATTGAGACTTCTAAATGCATTTGCTAATGCAAAGATTACAATAATGATAGCGCTGTGAGGACAGCGATACAGGATTCTAAATGCAGTTCCAAATGCTAAATATGCAAAGCAACAAAAAGAAGAAACTGGTTGACTCCTTGAAGTAGTAGTTGACAGCAATTGACTGCCATTAAGAATCATGATTTTGTCCTTCCCCCAACTGTCATTAAAGTTGACTTGCAGCAATACAAAACCAATCGAATCCTTCATAAATCAAATTATCTGTCACCCAAATGCTGCGCCAGGTTGCTTGATGAATTGCGGTTTCACCCAGTCTGGATTGAACAAGAGCAATGGCTCCACACTCCAAAATCGATCTGATTTTCTTGCAAAGTTGCTGCACCAGAATTTCTTGAAGAAATATGATTTCTCCAAATGAAATCGATAAGCCAATGAAACTGAAAATGGTTTTCCAATTGTTTCTTTCAAAAATTGAATTCCTCCAATAAAATTGAATCTATTTTAATGCAAAGGCTGCACCTGGATTGCTACAATTTTTCCAGCAAGTGAATTCAGCTACAATATGATTAAATCGATGTGCCAAGCACTGATAGGAATCTCCAAAGAAAATCGATCTCCTTGTGTTTCCAAAATTTGGTCAAAGACCATTAAATTTTGGAATAATCGAACCGGCAAGAAATAAATTCCTCCTCAAGTGAATAATGATTGCAACAATAAATCAACTGCTGCACTCTTCAATGCAATAATAAACCAGCTATTGCATCGATACAAACTCCTTATTCAGAAGTGCAATAATACATCAGCTATTGCACCAATTCAAACTCTTGCAATGAAGCACTTGTAGAAACCCTAGATGGATTCCTCCACAATCTCTAGCTAGGGTTGATTTTTCACAACCAAACTTGGTATCCTAGAGTCTTTAAACCCTTGGACAAGTAAGCATTCAAGCTCTTTACCAAACTGGTATGAAAAGTATAATCCAAGACATGCTCAAATGCCAAGCCCACAACTCCTTATAAAGATTTTTCAATGACTTCCAAGAAGCTTCTAGAAATATTATTATTTTATTCCCCAAAGTGACATTATAATATATTATTTTATTTTAGTCACTTTATTAAATTAATTAAATATAAAACTATCTTATGATTTTAATTTATTGAGGTAACTTTACAAATAATTAATTTAACTATTATTCCCTTATTTCTCCTTTTAGCCTTCGGGAATAAATAAACGCTAAAGGATCTCCGGGGTGGCTATTGAGAAGGGGACATTACACTCTCCTTGACAATACACAATATATTTAAAAGACTTGATGGTTGCCACGAGGAACACAACCGTTAACCAATCGATGCTTGTAACCATCCATAACCGACAACCAATTAATACGAACAATTAATACATAGTCAGATAACCAATATTATTGAAGCATAATAATAGATATTCTACATCAACTACAATGGCCAACCTCCTTGATAACATCTTCAAGGATATGAAATTGAAATTTTGCATCCTTGTTATTTCTTCAACAATCAATAGCGCTAAGGAAGTGAGGGCACTCTATACATGTCACCATGATATTGATGAGTGGACATTGCTTAGTGTTCGTCCCCATCTATGATAATGTTGCACCTACTTGAGATCCATGTGGCCTTCATTTGATCTATTAGAATGATTATCATAGAATAGTTCTTATCTAAGATTTACATTAGTTTTGTTTCCCTGGGTGGCACATATGAAGGCCTTACTTTTGTCACCTTAGCCACTACCTCCTTGTAATAAGGAGAGCAAGCAACATGGAATGCAATGCCATTGGCAAAGTAGAATATGCAACATTCATCATTTTCTTCATATTTGGTTTGTAAGTTGAACAACTTTGGAATTGGGTTGGAAGATGAACTAGTTGCCTTACATTTCCCCTTAGGCTCTATTGCATTCTTTGTAAAAAGAGAAATTTGTGGTGGTTGAGTTGTGCCAACAAGCCTTGTTGTCATGGTAGCTATTGGTATATCATGCACATCATTGCCACTAAATAATCTCCATATCTTTGTCCTCTATTTCCATGAGAAACTAGCACATACCCAATGCCTTTGTGAGGGATGTGCAAAAGATGTGCATTGACTCTAGTAATGTTGTGTTGGAATTCAACGCTACGAAAATAACATTTCTATAGTTGAGTGCTCCCTGAATTGGTCTTTTTATTTGATTTTATCTTAGACGTATATTGTCATAAAAGGGCCTTCTTCCAAGTCCTTGGGAGGGCAACTGAAATTTGTAGCACTCCCAATTGAACTAGCTTTCCCCTTTAAGCTATATTCTTACTTTGAATTTCAATTTATGGGTTCTCACTCCTAGCTTCCTCATGGTCACTCATGCTATGAGAACTCATAATGATATTGCAAGAAATAGAATTAATGGTTTAAACTTTACTACATAAACTTATTGCAAGAGCTCCAAGAGTCAAGACAGAAGAGTTTTCCTTTCGTTTTTCTTATTTCAGGTTGCACAAAGTGCACAAGTAGAGGATACACAAAAGCTGCAATTGTTGTTCCTTAAACCTTGAGTTGTTTGTGTGATAATTGATTAGCCTAACATTCAAATTAAAATATTATTCAATAACAAATATTACTCAATTGGTTTTACAAATAAGAATTTCATTTTTGTTTTCCTTACTTAAAGTCATGTAAGTGCAGAAGTAGAGGATACGCAATAGATGCAATCCTTAGTTGACTATTTGGGTAATAAAAGTAATGCCCTAGGTCTAACACCTAAAACTAAGAGATGGTTTTATCTTACGTCAAATTGCATGAGGCGCAGAAGCAAAGGATACACAATAGATGCAATCCTTAGTTGACTATTTGGGTAATAAAAGTAATGCCTTAGGTCTAACACTTAAAACTAAGAGATGGTTTTATCTTATGTCAAATTACATGAGGTGCAGAAGCAAAGGATACACAAAAGTTAAATTAGTGATCTAATTTATCATTATGCAAGTAAACTTAATAAAAAATCTAGAACCTTAAAAGCAACGTTTTAGAACCTTATACACAACATTTTCCAATTGTAAACAACACTTATAAACCCAAAAAATAGTGTTAATAAATTAATTTGAATTGAAACTTTAAACAATAAAATAGCATTTAAAAACCTTAAATTAAAAACAAAAACAGCTAAAAGATTCTCTTATTGACATTTACATTTTTTTTTAATTGAATATTACAATCCTAAACACATTAGATTTGAGTTTGGATGAAGGACAATTGACAAAGAAGATTGAAGTGGATTGAGACTCTTAGTTCAAGCTCAAGCTCAATGCAAACGCTAAATTGTTGATTGTGATTTCAATTTGGGTTGGCTATTATAGTTATAGTTTTTTGGGGGTGTGGTACTTGAAGGGGCCCACTTGTATATTAGGGTTTGGATAAATAGAGTAGGTTTTTAAAAAGTGTTTCAATTTTTTATATTTAAAGTGTTTATTGGGTGGGGGTATTAGAAGATATGGGCAGAGGCAGAAAATTTTGTACACAATAATAATAAATTACTTCAATTCATCTTCCGTCCAATACACATTACATACATATATATAGGAGTTGTATTTCCTATATTCTAGGAACCTCCTATAACGACTCCTCTAAATATATATGAGTTGTTTTAACAACTCAAACAAACACACTCGTACAACCAAATAAGTCTATACATATGACTTAACTAACCTAACAAATATTTCCAACACTCATAACTACTATGTGAGTTATTAATTTAACTCACTTTACCTCACATTAACATGTGGACACTAACATAAATTCCCAACAGGGGGACTCCTGACCATTCCCATGATGGTCGATGAATGCCCAAGCATCCCCTTGTGTCTTGACCCATGGCTACCCCCTACAGGGTTGTAGAGGTATCTCACCCTATAGGTGGCTGTGGAAGGGTGGTGAGGGGTTACTTATCCCCATGTCTTGGGGATGTCCTTGTCTCTGAAACAAAGGGATTTTGGTGGGAATATGACTGTTTGGAACATTGGAATCAGCTAAGTTCAATCCCTAAGATTACATATAGCTCTGATTTTTGCCTAATACAATCAAATTGGAAATTATGAATCCTCTTGGAGTTCACTTTGATTCCCTCTATTGTTACCTCTTGTTGCATTTACAATGACTTATCATGCTTGTTCAGACCTATAAGGAATCTTAGAAGTCACTAGAATTCGAATAGGAAGGAAAATCGAAGTACTGCTGGCCATTACAAACCGTTTCTGAGCACATGATGAAATCACTACTTTGTGCAATTACAAAAGTGCTGCGCCAATATGAAACTGCCTGAGTGGTTTCACAATCATTGTGGCAGTTAGGGAATTGATGCCTGACAAAACCAATGGTTTCATACTGTGGCCAAAAAATATATATTTTCCTTAATTTTTCTTTCTTTTGATGCATGCACCTTGCACAAGGTGTTTTCTGAACTGTGTTACACTTCATCTATAAAGTCACCTAATCCTTTTATAGATGAACAACAATGGTAGCCTAAACCCTTGCAACATGTCCCTTGCACTCAACTCTCTAATAGCACTAGTATTCAATCAATGGATGGTTTACAAGGCCCCTAAGGAGGATATTTGTAGGTGGACACAAAATAGAATTGAATGGAGAAGTGTAATCATCACTAGAACCTAAAAGGTTGGAATTTAAAATACTTTAATTCCTTGAAGGCTTGTGGACTCTGCTATGTTATTCTGTTTTAGACAATTTCAACCCAACTTTTCTAGGCGCTCTCCTTTGCATGGAATAGTTTGACCCTGGATGAACATGTCATACTAATTTGATCACTGTTGAATCTGTCTTATATGGGTTATCTATAGGCTGCTTGTGGTCTTTGATTGTCTGAACCACTCCCAATCCTTCTGCATCAGGGATTATGCTATGTTTCTTTTTCAAACTTTGTTTTTGCTGAAATTTATTATGTAATAGAGTAGTTAGGAGTGTTTCGCTAACTTATATGGTTCAATTTGGTTTGTGTAGTCATCTTAGTTTGCTGTCTTGGAGTAGGAGCAAGTTGAGCTTAGGAGAGCATTTAGAAGTGCAGTCAACTCCCATAATGTTCTTGGAGGCCTCAATAAGTCAGGTTGTTTGCAAATATTGCATGAATATAGTAGCATGAGGAGGCACAAGCCCACTCTCGTGGACTTTTTCTTCATTGGATTTTTATAGAGCAATTTCTGTGTTAGCTCTGTTCTTCTTGCATGTTTCAGTATTCACTTTCAATTCATGAAAGCAAGTACCTGTAACAAGTTCAGAGCTTAAGCTTCATAATTCTAAGATGATCTATATTTTAAAGCAAAATATTTAGTGGAAAGCAGGCATAATTCACTTAGATAAATTCATAGAAGTTAAGATTCATGCTATGAGTTAACTATGTAGTATCCTTATCAATTACAGATCAAAGATGGATCATCCTTGAAACACCTCATAATCTGACCAGGGTATCTTATGAAGGCACTTCAGGTTAAGCAAAATGGAAACAACATAATGAGAGTTGTGAAGCATTTTTTCTTCTCATTATAGAAGTGTGCTAAATCTTCCATATATGCATCAGATAAGGGCACCTGAACTTTTGATACGTCGTTTAGTGTTTTCTTTATTTGGTTTAGGCTCTACTAATTATCAGCCACACGTGGTAATTGTCAAATGTTTGGAGAACCTTGAAAATAGTTCCCTTGAATGTCATAAGGTCTTTTACCTGTTGCCAAAATAAAACACCCAAGTTGCCAATAGTAAGATCAACTATGGCCCCTGCTCATTGCTAGTACATGGACGGCTCCTTGATTTTTCCTAGACAATGAATACCATTATCTCCCTAAATGATTGCTTCACATTCAAGAAGTGGTCAATTATGATAAGAGAAGAAGCAAAGCTCTGGTGAAGTGGTACTTGAAAAGAAGCATATTTTCTATGTATCTTTTGGGACATGGACTGATTGACAATAAGTAGTTTTATTTTGTAGTATAGTGACTATGTCATTGATCCAAACCATCCTGCACAAATCCTTAAGTGATAAGTTAACATTCTGCATTCTGCTCAAAGTGCCCAAAATAAAGGGTACTCATACTTGATGATAAGATTTGCTATATCATATTTACTGCATCATCGACAATATTTTGCTCTACATTGGTTGTTCCAACCTGCTCAATCGCTTGTCTAAGGAGGCTTGCCATGTATGTAAGATCTTTCACATGGCCTGAAGAGTTCCAACATATACCAAAACCATTTGTTGGTGTAACGTGCCAACCCTTCGGTAAAGTAAAAATTCCTAAATTTACATCATACGAGTAAGTAAACGTGCTAACATGACATTGCAATAAAATTTTTCTTTTCTTTATTGATAGTACATGAACAAGTTGCCATATCAAATTACAATAAAGATTCCATTTTATTGTAATAACTTCGCAAGTACATGAAACAAGAATACATACCTTTACAAACATAGCTCCAATGAGCTTTAGAACAAATAGTAGTAAGACGGTCCTGTTGTGACCTATTTCACACATCGCCCCATTGCAAATGGGGACCCTCGGTGGTTGCTTTTAGGGTTGCAATTTCATAAGTTCTTTTGCTCCGAGAGTCTCATGTTAGAGTTTTTGAGTCATTACCCGAGCCAAGTAGAGAATTCAAGCCCAAAATTGTGCTTAGACATCATGGAAGTGCTCAAAAGGTCCGGAAAAGAGGATTGCCTGTGCTTTGGGTCAATTTTGACACTTCCTATTTTTTAGGGATTTTCCTTTTTTGCTTTTTGCTTTTTTCATTTTTGGCACTTTTGGACCAATCCAGGATTTACTATTTTTAGAAAGTTTGCTTTTTTGCTTTTTCTATTTTTAGTAAGTTTCTACTTTTAGAAAGTGCCAGGTCCTGCAGGTAACAGAGTCAACGTTTCCACCTTTAGACTGAAAAAGCAGAGAAAAATCTGAAAAATCAAACAAAATTCAATCAAAAAGCAATGGAAAATCACGAAAAATCAAGGCATATGGCGAGGGTTTGATGATCCAGAAAGAGACAAGCATGAAATTCGTGGTGATCAAGGATGAAAAATGGTGTAAGTCTGAAGAAGTTCGCCCAAGGACAAAGAGCTTCCAAGTCCGCCATGGAGATGGCAAAGACAATGACAAGTCCGCTTGGAAGGAGCAATGAGAATGGCAAGCCAAGGAGAAAGTCCGCCCAAGCCTTGGATAGGAAATGGCAAGGCATGAAGAAAGTCCACCTAGGATATGGAAAGACCACCTTGAAGTCCGCCTAGACACTGAAAAGGACATGGAAAGAAGTATTCAAAGTCCGCCATAAGGAAATAAGCAACACGGAAAGAAGTCTCCAAAGTCCGCCCCACCTTGCAAGCATCTTGGAAAGAAACCTTGGAAGTCCGCCATAAGGAAAGATAAGAATGTCAAGCTAGCTAAGAAGTCCGTCCATGCCTTGGAATGAAAGTTATGAAGTTCGCCTAGACACTATGGCATGAAGTTAGCAAAGTCCGACTTAGAAGATGAATGGCAAAGACATGACAAAGTCTGACTTGGCTAATAAATATGATGTCCAAGCATTGAAATAGTCCGACTTGGCTTGAAGAAGCATGTCCAAAGCACTACAAAGTCCGCCCTTGAGTCTAATGGAGAATATCTAAGGCATGAAGTGCCTAAAGCAACGTCCAAGAAGCTAGAAAGTCCGTCCTCCAATATGATCAAATTTTTTTCTAAGGCATGAAGTGCCTAGAGAAGAGTTGTGAAATGGCAAAGACATGGGAAAGTCCGACTTCCTCCCAAAATGATTGTCCAAAGATGAGTAAAGTCCGAACTTGGAAGGAAAAAGAGATAAAAATACATGGAATTAAATAAAATTCGCCCAAAATAAACAAAAATACATGGATAGAATAAAATATTAAAGGTTGGAAAATTGAAAACCCACATATAAAACCTTTAATTATTCTTCAATACTAAGCTAAAATTCGAGCTCCAGAGGAAAAACCTAAAGATTTTGGATAAGGATGAAGATTGGGAAAATTAGAAACTTGCCTTGATAAACGAGAAGAAAATAAGTCCAAGTTCGATGAACTTGAGATAAAATATGAAACTGCTAAAATAAATCGAACTTCTCAACCTTATAATGAGTTTCAACAAGTCATTTTCACAAGTTCGATTGAGAAGAAAGTTAACCTCTCCCCAAGTCACAAGAGATAGAAATTTTGAGAGGTATAATTTTTGAGAGATAGAATATTGGAGATTGAGTGATTTTTCGAGGTGAGGAGTGAAGAAAGGAGTGAAATTCTGAGTTGAAGATCGAAATTTTCAAAGGACTAGCTTGCTTTTTCAGTGATAGACATAATTCTCAAAGTTTCAAGCAGAATTGCCATCCAAGAGTATAATTCCAGAATTTAGAATCAAAATTTAATTGAATTCCTTATTCTGCTTCTGCCTTTATTCATTCTCGAAAGATTTACTAAGTGTTTTATTTTCAGCTTGATTTTTCGTAGGCTGAAGTTAGAATTTTTCAAGAAGATTTAAAGAAAATCAAAATTTAAATTTTAAAATTAATATATTTTCCTTTTTCTCTCAGGTTGATGACCACTCCTGGAGAACCTTCGAAAAGGGCGCAGATGAAGTTCGCAAGCAAAGGAGTTCAACAAGAATTGAAGATTAACTCCAAATGGAAGAACGCTATGGATACAAACCTTGGACATGTGGACCTCAAGGAATTCAAGAAGAGAATGTATGGACTAGACGACTCCTGCCAACAACAATTGCTCACCGGATGATGCAGAATGGAATTGTTCAAGCAGCTGGATTTCCTCCGACAGTGGAGTGTGCTGAGTTGATGGTTGAGTGTGCTAGACATTACAACCCGCAAGAAAGACAAATCATTGCGCCTGATGGAAGAATTTTGGCACATCTCAGAGAGCTTGCCATCTAGGAAGCATTCGACATTCCCAACTACAACAAGACTTCATATAAGACTAAAGAGGAGGCAAGGAGACTCTTTGAAGATCAGATGGATTAGTGTGCGACCAACATCAACAAGTCATGGTTGGAAAAGCCAAGGGCTTCTGTAAAGAAGATGCCAAAGAAATTACGCCAAATAGACTTCAAAGAAGACTATGGAGATATCATTTTGCTACTGAACATAATAATGGGCAGCCCTCAAGGCGCACCATTCGAAACATGGATGTACTTTTTCATTGACGAGATCACCTCAAGCGTCAGAATGTTCAATTGGTCGAGGATGATCAGTGACAACATCCATGAGCAGCTGATGAATTTGGAGAGGACTAAATCTTTCTATATGAGTTCATATGTTATCTATCTACTGGCAAGGGCCTATAGATATTCAGGATTGATTTGCCGAGGTGTGTTAGGCAATGGAGAAAACGAGTTCAAGGCATATGAATGCTACCCCCAGTTGCAGCTATCTACCAAATCTCATTTCAGAAGAGCACATGATGCATTCCTAATGTATAGTACAAGGATATTGCAAGGAGGAACACATCAAAGGCTGACCCATGAGGCTAAGAGCCTTCTCAACAAATACGGATCTTGGTATATCCAATTTTCGAGATTCACTTACATCAGAATTCAGGGATTCACTGGATGTCCGTTCAAGTTTCCAATTTATCCCACCAACAAAATGATTTTGCTGGAGGTTCTTAGGCAGCTAGAAACATATCAAAATTTCCAAAGAGTAAAAAGCAAAGCAGCCATCACTTTTCCATTCTTTATTGGAAATATGGAAGAATGTTGCCTGTTGGCACAGGTAGCTGAAGGTGTCAGGCTAGAGATGCAATGGTATCCATTCACGCCATAACGGTCCAGAGCTAGTTTTGACCCTCACCATCACATCAGGGCCGTGAATGGAATAAAATACAAACACAAGGTAGACCTGGAAGACTACTGGGCCAATGCTGTAGATGAATTTTATGTTAGAAAAAGATTATGGTCCAGACTACTGGTCAGCTTAATCAGGACAACTGAGCTCTTCCGTGTGTCGGATCAACTTGAAGATGATGGCGAGTATATACACCTAGGTTTTGATGAGAGTCAGCCTCTTCTTCCCGTGCGATGGTCAGAACCAGAGCTTTCAGACTTGACCACCTTGATGAGACCAGTCGTCAAGTATTTGCAATGTTGGGCAGACCAACAGATCAAAGAGCTACGGTGGAAGAGCGTGCCTTTGACTTACAATTTGATGGGCGAAGTAGAATCTTACTCTTCAAATGTTGGTGTGTCCCAAGGTGATGAGCCAATCGAGAGCACCAATCCCAAGAAAAGGAAGGAGGCAAAAGGAAAAAGGATTGCAAATGAAGAAACTACCTGAAAGAAACAAAGATCAAAGCCTCTTCATTCTGCTGTGTCCGCGAACATGAACGAGATTTTAGACATTGATGAGTCATTGGGAGACATAAGGATTCCTTCTCCCATTCTTGTCCAGCCAGAGGATGATGAGCCTCCATCTCCCATAGGCACAAAGATTCTGGAGTCAGACAATGAAGTTGATATTCGAGATAGTGAATTTGAAGAAGGAATGATTTCTGCCCTTAAAGGAATTCAAGAGATTCTGGGTGTACAAGATATTTAGGAAGAAGAAGACACCGAGCAGCCCACTATCCCTGATTAGTTGAAGGAGAGATTGAAGATAAAAGAACAAACAAAAGTTCCAGAAGAAGATGACATGGACGATTTCTTGGCCAGACTGGAAGTAGTTAATATAAGAAATCTTGCCAAAACATTCTCCACTATCCAAAGAGACGAAGTTGGCCATCGTACAGTACAAATTGCTGTACCGACAGTTGATAAGTCAAGGGAGGATATTACTCCTCAAGAATATGCCATCACCACTGTCGACCTAGGCCCAACCACGAAAGGTCAGGAAGTGGAAGACTTGGATAATTCGGTTACTTCTATCAAAGTGAGGTTAGAAAAGGAGGTAGCAAAGAGAGGAATACAAACGAGAGGTTGAACGCCTAAAAGAGTATATTCAACATTTAACCAAGCCTCTCGATCAAACCACCTTAGCAGCTCCTCCATTGATGAACTCTTCCTAGAAGACTTTCGAAGAAGAGAAGACTACAGCCAAAGAAACCAAAGAGTGGATAATCAACAAAAAAGAAGTGGTTGTATTTGCATAGAAACTAATGTTGGCATATGGGCAAAATTCCTCTTTGCTTTTGAGAATTGCAGCTTTGGCAAAGGCGTGGGACAACGCTCAGGATATCCGAGATAGAATCATTCCTTGTCTCAAAGTGCTGAAAGGAGTTTTGAAGTAGGAACTAGTTGATAGAAAGGTGATTGCAGTAGGCACAACATACAATTTCAACAATTAGTACATGGCATTGATTACACAAAATGAAGTCTTAGAGAAGATGAAAGCTGATATTGTTAGAGTTAAGGAAAGGACGAAGGAAATTCAGAACAAGATTCTACTTGTGGCTGCAGATGCATTGGAGAAAGACATTGTTCGAGTAAACGACATGCAGCTTGAAAATCTGAGGCATAGAGTTCAAGAATTTTTCTTCGCCACCACTAGGCTGATCCTTAAACAGAATTTGACCAAGGCAACTGACTTCTTGTCCATCTGGCATGCCCTCCAATGACAAGAGTCAGAGTGGGAAATTGCTTTTGTAGAATGTTCAGATGATTTGGATATGCTGGAATACAAGGTCAATGCGCTGCCACTTGTCACGATTGAGGAAGTCAGCACAATAGTTTCCAAATTTATCCAGTACAATGCCACTTGGGAGGATAAGGATGCGCCCCTCCAAAGATAGCTCCTCATGCCAGTTCACTCATTGTTTACTCATTGATCACTGATTGTATTCTGGGAAACCCTAGTCAGGGTTACTTTCTTTTAATCTCTACCATTGATCTTGAATCAATCTCGGCCGTTTATTTCAGTTCCAAAACTCTATATAAACTCTTGTTTTCCCATTTCATTGTATGGGAGAGAGATTTATGAAATTGTTGCTTATAACTGCTTTGAGAATAAAAGTTCATATTGCATGAGTTGCTTTGAATCCTTCTATTGTCAAGTGGTTGCATGGTTCCATATTTTTCTTCCACATAGAGTAGATTAAAGTAGTATTTGATTTGAATGCATGTTAGATGAATGATAGATTGATATTATAGATTGGTGGAACTTTCGTTGTAATGTCCCCTTTTTCATGAGCATTGGAGTTCGGAGGAATTAGCCTATTCCTGATCCTTGTAGGCTAATGGGGCTTGATAAGAGGATCGTTTGGCAGATACCCAGTTGATTGGTTGGCTTATTTTGTGACTTCATGAAGGTTTTCCTAGTATCATCATGAATATTTCTATTTATGGAAACCTTTATTTTATATTATAATGTTATATTGCAATTTAGGAGTTGGGTTATATTTTATATTATTATAAAGTGCAATATTAAAATAATAAAATAAAATAATATTATAATATTCCTTCTAGAAGGTGACTTGGAAAAGTTCTAGAAGGAGGCCAACCTCTTGAGGAAAAAGTATAAATAAACATCATGGGCCTCATTCTCATCATCTAGATTTGATGTTGATGTTGATATTTGTCATTTCATCTTGTGGAGTCTAGGGTTTCTGTAGATTGTTCTTTATTGATAGCAATTTTGAGGGTGTGAAATATCACTTCAATTATTGCAACTGGGAGAAAGTTACTTCAGACTTTCATTTGTGCTTCATTGGTTAAAACTTTGTGGCCTTTGGCCAAGTTTTGTATGATATCAATTGGTGTTTGCTTTGGAGACATTTTGGAGTTCATAGTCTTAAACAAATTTGCATTGAGGAGGTCAATTTGCATTCATTCAGTCATTTCCAGAATTCTGATAAATTATTACAGTCATCTTAGTCTGCATATTAGTGCCACGATTTTGTATAGATCTCCTTCATTTGGCATCGATCCTCCAAGAAGGTTGTAGCATTACATTCTATGGTGAATGGAGATGATGTTTCATGCATTTTGGAGGAGTTTTGCATTGTGCTAAGGGTTTGATTTTAAAGTTGCAATGGTCTGATATACTACAGCAAGGGCGCCATTGGCAAGACATTTTTGTTCATATCTCATCATAGAAGCCTCCTATGGTTCTGGGCATTGATGCATTCTAATCCTTTGGTCCTACCAATCATTTCAAGTGCCAAGAGGTGGAGTTTAATTGCTGCATTTATTTATCTAAAGTATTGCCAGGCAAGAACAGGGGCAGCTGGGTGAAAGCATCGATTGGGCCTAAGAGGAGTTCATTTTGCTTGGAATTTGATTGCTACTTCATCTATCATCAAGGGCTTCAACATTCAATCAGGTTCCACTATTAGTAGTTCATAATTTTATTGCATATAGTGTAGTTTTCCATTTGCAGCTGTAGGTGCATAATTCTTTACCAGCATCATCATATTTTGTAACCAATGTAATTGCCAAGAGTCTTGGCCATATTTCATGAGCATTGTATTAGAAATTTCATTGCAATTAAGGAGATATAAGTTGCTGGTGTCATTTGAGCCATAGTTGAAAAAATCGCCAAAAACTCGCAATACTCGCGAGTAATCGTTCTGAAATGTGCTGGTCGAGTAAATCGCTCAATAACTCGCAGCCGAGTAAAAGGTAAAACGCGCGCCGATTTATTCATGAAAAAAACGCAGAAAATCGCGACTGGCAGAGAAAAACGCGGTTAAAAAATAAGGTATCGATTTTATTTTTGTTTGCCCTAAATTTTTTAACATAAAAATAATGATAAAGCGTTCGCCGTCACTTGCAAACTCATATTATTCAGATGCAGAAGAAAATCGATGGGAGACGAGGGCGCGATGAGAGACGAGGGCAGAGAAAAAAAACACTGCCACGGAAGAAAATAACGCAGGGTTTTTAAAAATACGCAACTTCATTTCTAGAGAAAATCGTAAACTGTGAACACCATGATCGATTCTGCAAAAAATTAAACTCCAGATCGATTGATTTTTGGCACATTTCATTTTTTTTAATTAATTTTTTTTAAAATTTATTGATTTTTCTAAGTAAACTCATATACTCGATTGAATAAATTTATAAAAGGTAAACTACTACATCTTAAAAATTAAATAAAACATAACAATAAAACATAACAATTAATTATTTTTTACCGTATTTCAAGCGCATGTTTATTGTTTTTTTTTTAATTTATTGATCTGTAAATACTAAATACTAAAGTTTGAAATTTAAATATTAAAAATTCAAAAGATTTTAAGAATATTTGTAAAAGAAAAATTAATATATTATACAAGATATATCATTTACCATTTGGAAAATTGAAATTTTTTAATTTATTTTATTTCCAAAACTAGTAATTTAATATATTTCTAAAATATAATTAATATATTATATAAGAGTTAAGAATATTTGGAAAAAAAATTAATATATTATTTTTGATTTATCATTTAAGTATTTGAAAATTTGAAAAAAAATATTTTATTTTATTTCCTAAACTTATAATTTATTTAATATATTTGTAAAAAATAATTAATATATTATATAAGAGTTATTATTAAATCAAATATTTAAATTAAAATAATTAATGATTATAAATCAATAAATAAATTTAAAAAGTTATTATTAAATATTAAATCAATAAGAGTTAAAAACTTTTATTTCCAAAATGACTAAGAGTTATTATTTCCAATCTTTTAAATTTTTAATAATTAAAAAATTGTGTATTTTCAAATGTTCGATAAATTTGCCGAGTTATTGCCGAGTTTTTCCTCGAGTTTTTGCCGAGTCCCGAGTTTTTTAAATTTTTGGGTCTGCCGAGTTATTGCCGAGTCCGAGTTTTTCAACTATGATTTGAGCAATTCAATATCATTTGTATTCAGTTTGTTAGTTTGCATACCAACTTTGTTAAAATACCAGTTGGCTGTAGGTGATCATTTCTCATGTTTAGATCATATATATGCATTGAATATTGTCAAAATAAGTTGCACATTCATGCTAGGACATTGTTTAGTCAATTTAGAGTCATTTGCAAACATTCTTATTGATGTTGAGTGGAGATAAGAGCCATAAAAGCAATTTGAAATTTTATCAGTCATATGACCCTTGTATGCAAAGTGTTTGACGAAATTTCTTGAGCCTCCAATCAGCATTTGGAGGTCAGATTTGAGCAGGGTCATTACATTCGCTCATACTTTCTTTGAAGGGATGATTTTCATTCAATGCGTAAAGTTAGACTGAGCTTATAATGTGGATGCTTCAATACTTACTTTGACTAATATTGTTCTCTTGATGGTATCATTCATGGTAAAGAAATCTTAAGCACAAATCCTAAAAGATTGCATTTGCTTTGTGTAGTTGTCGTTATCGTGGTGAAACAAAGTATTGTTCCTTAGTTTCACCTAATCTCACCGTCTCTTGATTTCATAGGAATAGTATAGGACTTCTAAACCCCCATCCCTTTTTTTTTTTAGAATCTCAAAATTGAAAAATCCCCAAAATAAAAAATAATAGAGCATTCAAATCCACCTAAGTCCTTACTTTTGAGTAATTTGCTAACATAGGTCCCTTTGTGTCACCAGCATATCACAACGCCCATTGAGCTTATCCACACCTGACTTAAGAAGCATTGGAATTGCCGTATGATCTTTCTTGCAATCTTAGCATATGAGGTAGTTTTTCAAGAGAGGATAAAACATCTTTGGACTCTTTATTCTAGAGTGTTCGGTGTGTCATAAAACGCACATCAACAGGTCCAAGTTCCATTCCTTTCAAATCTTGGTGTCATCTGTCGCCTGCTGTGGAGGAGAAGCATCACTCGGGTGCTTTTCCGCCAACCACAAACTCTTAATGCAATCTCCCGCACATCTATCATTTGATAGATGGCCTTCCCTTCGAACGAAGAGATTGGTAGAGTATCTGATAATGACAACCAACTGAGCATAGTGCTGTGTCTTGTATAACTAGAACTTGCTATTTCACAATCCTGAACTAGCATGCAGAAAGGATCACGGTGAATTGATAGTGTAGTCTCAAGTATCACATAGTCTAAGTGGATGTTGTACATTGCACTACTTTGGCCAAAGTATTCTCATTTAGTACTTCGAATGAAGTCATCTATCATATATACTACTTAGGGCTGATTTGACTTAGGGCTATCTTACACTACGCATAGGTGTGGTCCTTCATTAGATAATTTGTCATCCTAGACTAACCTACAACATACTAATCTACTAAGTAATTACCCAAGATAGGTATATCCTTCAATGGATAGTCAGTCATCCCAGATAAACTATCACATTATAATCTACTAGGTAATAACCTACTCAACTAAGTATGTACATAAGATAGGTATATCCTTCATTGGATAGTCAGTCATCCCAGATATCCTATCCTCAAACAATCTACATTCACATAAGTATACTAAACCTCTCCCATACTGGGTAATCTCTCCTAAGAGTAAACACCAGCTTCCCTAGTTAAATAAATAACTTAGATAAGAGTACCTCAAGTGACTCCTGCATTCAATCAATCCTAATAGATTAATATCTAAAGCAAACAACATTCTCCTATTATGGAGACTATTACTAAACATATCTAGAATTGCTTCATTTTCCTTTTCCACAAAGACAACATTTATCCTTCCTTTGCACAAACAAAAAATTCTTTTCAAACAGCATGGTATCTTTGTAAAAAGAATAGTAGAAGAATATACCATGCCTATAGACGCTTATTCCAATAGAATGTTGATGACACAACAATTCCAGTATCTCAGGTATATGTCAACTCCCTCTCAAGAATTCTCTTTTCCTCACACAGATTCAAGTATACAGGACTGGTAATTACACAGGGGTAATTTATCAACTGGCATATATTCTGGTATAATACGCCTTCTCAATTTGTCACTCAGAAATGATGGTAAGCTGTTATTTTGTACAACTGGTAAAATATATGAAACTTAGAAGTATAAATATGGAATTATGAACTCAATTTACTTCTCAGAGAATGAATGCAATCAGAAAATGAGTGAATGCGTCCAAAATGATTGAGCCACAAAGAATGAATGAAACAATGAAGAATGGGCGACTATTTATAGGACCCTCAACCCAACAATTTCCTCTTTAGATGGCATGTGGTTTGCCACCACTGTAATGAGAAATAATCAACCCACTATGTGGCGTAATTTCAATCCCATACTCAGTTTCAATGAGGTGAGTCGACTTCCAATGATTGACAGCAGATTGGAGACTATTTCCATTGCACATGGTAAATTTTATAGAATTCACACCTATAGATTTCTTTTCTAGATGTGGCGCCAATTTCATAATCTGGCGGGTAGAATGTTCACAGTGAAAAAGTCCATTGGTGTTTAATGCCCACATAGCCTATTATTTTGGCTCAAATGACAGACTTACAATTGTGTTGGATTTTCCAACGACTTGGTCATCGCCTCTGTGTTCTGTGCGCATGAAGCTGGGTGCGCGATTTCCTTATGCCGTTAATTCCATTTTGTTCAAAGTTCAAAAGATAGTACAAGAAATATTTCGATTCTCATCATATTGAAGAATGATGTATTTTAATTTCCTTTTTCCAAAGATAAATATTTCGAATCATTCGATTCCCAAATGGTTGATGACTTAATATTCAGCTAGGTATAATTTAACTTGATTTCCATAGTTAAAGTTTAATATCAAATCAATGTGGAAAATAATTTGATTTCCATCTATGAGATTAAATATTAAATATATATATTATATATATATATATTTATTAAAGAACCAAATTATATATATATATATATATATCACACTGTAAACATATCGTAAGCTAGTTAGCATATCCAATATATATATATATATATATATATCACACTATAAACATATCGTAAGCCAGTTAGCATATCCAATATATATATATATGTAAATTGTCAGGCAATAATAATATAATATTATTAATATCCACATATTATATGCATATATACATTTATATATCTATATATACCTCTATGTACATGTATGTGTAGGTATACCATATCGATGCATCCGTATGAGCATATCCATCTGTCAATCATATGCCTGTATCGATATGTATATACATATGGATACGTGTATATACTATATATTGTATATGTGTCTTCTCCCTATTCACTTACATTCATTTATGTTACCATCATAATGATTGTAATACAACAAGACATATATACAGATAAACATCACTCTTAAATGTATACAAAAGTAGACCAGACTCCTAATGCAAACATACAAGCTACGGATGACTTACCCACACAAACTGACTTAGATCACTCAATCTAAGGTGACGTGTGTGTATGCTCAGATAGTTTATTTTACCGGTTACCTGACCAAGCTCCTCTCCCGAGTGATACTTCCCCTCCCCTTGGAGCAATGGTTCATATACCTGCATCACGAGCACATGCCTTTGCAGTCAATTGTTCACAACAATAAGCAGTATATATATAAACATTTCCTAAGTTAGAATATTCATAATTCAATTACCATCTATTCTGATTTATGCAATATATCACCATGAATAACATCAACTAAGATAACATCAAATGAGATAACATTCATATTGAAAACAAGGTACAAGCATCATTAATTCATCTCCAGAATTCACGTTACATTCACATTTACCCTATGTAATAATGGTAAATAGTAACTTCACAATTTGGGATATAACAGTTGGAGTAGTTCTGACTCACTAATTTCTTATAGCTTTGCTTC
Organism: Sequoia sempervirens; assembly: GCA_007258455.2. NCBI lineage: Eukaryota > Viridiplantae > Streptophyta > Pinopsida > Cupressales > Cupressaceae > Sequoia > Sequoia sempervirens. The sequence goes on along the minus strand of VDFB02164611.1, from coordinate 5,104 downwards.
AATACTAGTCTTCGCCTCACTCAAGCTAGCAGTGCATTCTTATGATGTCTTTTGAAAGGGTGAGCTAGCAATGTTGAACAGCTTCCTACAACTGACAAAAAAATCCATATTGCTGAACTTACTTCCCATCTCCCTAAATCATATAATTTTGCAATGTGTAAATCATGAGTTGCAAAATTTTATGTACCATCTTATTTGTGAAGAAATAATACTATTTTGTTTTTAGGTTTAAAGAATTACTCTTTCAAGTCATGCTTCCCTAAAATGCATAGACACAAGCAAACATGCCAAAATTATGGCTACTCTTCTTGGAGAGGAGTATGGTTGTTCCTTTGCAATCTTTCTTTGTTCCTCTGCCTATTTCTTTGTGATCTCTCTTTATTCCAAAATAAATGCCTTTTGTATTCTTCATAGTGGACAGCAATCATTTCTTGGTTATTACGGTTCTTCAATGATGTCCTATGGGGCAGTCAAGAACTTGTCATTTTAGGCTTGTAAAGAGCTCTTCTTCTCTTTTTATTAATGCATTTTGAATAGGTTCTTCTTTGAGACTAATTAGGTTCTTTTTGTTAATAGCAACCTTTCATTCATGAAATTCAGCACAATGATATTCAGTTGTGGTCCAAGGAAGACATTGTCTCCATAGTGGAGGTTGTATGGTAAATTCACATTGATTAAGCATTTTCTTTAGTGATAGCTACTCAGACATTAAAATGTTTAATCAATGAAGAATATTTAGTAAAGCACCTTACGATTTGGCCCCTTTTTAATCCCATTCACTTTCTATAATAGATTATCTTAAGCATTTCATTCAGCATAATCAAGATTTGTACTTGAAAATTTTAAAATCCAAGCTTTCAAAACAAAACCTTCTTTTACATTAAATTGTTTTGGTTTAGTAGGGATTTCTCTGTTGAAAATTTGACTAATGTAACTAATTTGACTCTTTTGTCTGTAGGTGAGTACAGTCAAGTTCCACGGCAGACATACAATCTCTTTACAAACATGTAAGAAACCTATTTTGAGGGCCTACACCAAGGGCTTGCAGCTAATGTTTTAGGTTTCATATGAATGGTGGATGATATTTGGATCCCATATTGTCTGAGTTGATGCATAGATTGTGATATGATTCTTTTCTAGCTGTATGATTGAACTGTCCCTAATTTTCATGCAAGATAACAAATTGGTATCATCCCCATTATTTGTATATCATCTTTTCAAATGTATAGTTTTCTTTCTTCAAACTGATCTTAAGTATATGTTATATGTGAACTCCAATATGTAGCTATGCACAGACATGCTGCATGAATAATGTTGGATTTATCAAAGACAGTTTCTAGGCAGTAGACTTTAAATTTTAACCGAGTAAAATTTTTAAGATTTTGGTTGTGTTGGTTGAGTATGGATGAAATTAATTTCAACTGAATAAAATTTAACAATTGCATAAAATATGAGAAACTCATTGTGTACAAACTTACACTGAACATCACATTTTGACTATACATAAAATACTCTGATGCTGGTCCAATAATGAAACAGCATTAAAATGGTTAGCACCACATTTCTTATGTTATAGTCATAACTTGCAGCCGCCTTCCACACACATTATTTTTGTATCACTTCAGTTTCCCTTTTGATAGAAATTATCCTCTACATATTATTTCCTTTATTTGTGCATGGTGTAAATTTAACGTCACTTAAAAATATTTGACCATCATCAAAATGCCAATTGACTGATAAGGTTTAGACAAATCTCCATCCTGCAGGGGCAGAGCCATTAAATAATCGTTCATCTTGTTTTTGACTTTATCTTTGCACTCTATTGTTATTTTTACTTGTATCTCATTTATTGTCATTAATATCTAATGGGGGGTTGCTTCATCTGCAACTTTCAACCTTGTAGATTTATTCTGAAAACTAGGCACAATATATGTAGCCAAAATTTGTGTTGCTTAATCTACTCATGGAGGAGATAAATGGTTTGCCACCTAGATCAGTGAAACCAATTCTGAGTTGGAAACGAGGGATTTTTCTCCAATCTGGCCTAAAGGGGTGGAGGATGGTTTACATTTCTACATTTAGGATCCAAAACTTTGAGAATAGAAAGGACAGAAATGCAACCAAAATCACATGAGATGTAGGGTCTTTACTAGCACACTTGAATATTCGATCTGCTGAATATAGAAGCCTCTTGGGCAACGTTACACCAACAATGTGCAAATTATAGCCAAGATCATACGACATAACAATAGATTTAAGGTGGGTTTGTTGTACCCAAATATTCAATATTTCCTATATGGAAGAACACCCCTAAGGTAAGGTTACACCAAACAATATTCCTTGAGGAACAAATCACTCTTTTGAGTATCTCTATTGTGGTATCTCAAATCAAATGTTATATCTCTTGATGATCATTTAGATGAGACTTGGTGTATGATAAACCCTCAACCCACATTACAAGTTACGTCTTTGACAATATACAACTAGCTCTTACATTGATAGGGTGGGTTCATTGATAGGGATATTTGAAGAATATTTTGGTCAATGAGAACTTGTTCTAGAGTTTCTGATTTGGAACTGGCTATGTTGGTAGAAAAAGCGTATACTGAATGTGTCATTGAGACTGGGCACGTGGGTACCTAGAGCTAGAGTAGTAGTTTCAAGCTGGTTATTGGGAGAAGGGATTTGATTGTCTCTAGTTCCCTTGAGCAAAGCCATGAGTTCTATTGTCTTGAGTGGGCATTTGAGATGGTGGTGGATAAATTTCGAGTGGAGTAATAGAGAACCAGAGTGAGACGAAGTTGGTGTGAAGAGTGGTGAAGATTACATCTAATTATTAGCCTTTTTTTCTCCCAATATAAGGAAACAATTATGGGTTCAAATAACCAGGCAATATAAGGTTTTCATTCATTCCAGAGAGCTTGGAGTGCATACACCGTCCTACTTTGCTATAAGTGGTTAGTAAGTTTATAAAAAGAACGAAAAAAAAAACATATATTGTTCCATTATTTCTTTGCTTGCGATAGACAATTATTTTTGTAGAAAGTATTATTATTTGATATTCATTTTAGTTGTACGTTACCCCATTTGCCTTTACTTATAAATCAACCTTTGTAAGTGTTGTACCCAAAATAAATTTTTGGCATTCTATATAAATTGAGCTAAATCTTGTTAAAATGCCATGTTAAGTCAGTTTTAGGTCAAACCAATCATAGAATCTTGGTGGGTTTCTGTCAAAGAACACACGTGCAAAATTATGAAAATTTGAAAATTAGGGTTTTTCGCCCCTATTTTCAGGGAAACCCCCGAAAATAGGACCTTCCCAGAAATGATTGAAAATGATTTTGATAGGATTAAAAGGCTTCACGATCACATTGGTCAAGTCAGAATCATCAAAAGACATGTTTTACTCTGGTGGGTCTATTTCTATTTTTCAGGAACAAAGTTAGGAGCTCCGTAGTCATTAATGGCAGATTGGCAAGTACCAGGTGCTGAAAGTTAAACTTCAAAAGCTTCAACGACACAACCATGGCGGAAAAAGTAAAAAATGATGCTGTTTGATGAAGGAGATTCCTGAAAGTGAAAAAGGTCAAAATTTGACTAACTCTGGAAATGTTATGAAGGAGAAAACTCAAAATGCTGAAAAGAGCCCTTTTCAAGCAGGGGCGCCCATGATCTTTAAGGGCCAAATGCAGTCAGTAAGATCATCCAAGGCATTCATTCTTGACATTTGCCTGCTGGCGCGACAGTGAAACAAACAGATTAATCATCTGAGGGACAGATCACAAGCAACTGCTGACAAAGCAAAAAGAGGCAGTTGAGGAAATGTCAGGAAACCACAGTTAACGGTGAAGTTCTAAGAAAAAAGAGCCTTTCCAAAAGAAAGGCGCCCTTCTTTCTTGACCTCCAGATATTGATAAATGACAAAAGGCTTCCCAGGATAACCTTCTCAGCCCAAGTAGATCTCAAAAACACAACTGCAAGCACCAACATCTGACAGAGCATTCAACGGATAATCCAGATCAAAGTAGGCAACTTTTCAGATGAAGATGATCAGGCCAAAAGACAAAAGCGCCCTTTTCAAGGAGGGGCGCCCTTGAATAAAGGAACCCTAAATTGAGATCCAGGTTTTCTAAAGTTAGTCATTTTTGACAGTACAGAGCTGGGTACCTGATGAGACATCAAGCGAAATCATTTGACTCTCCGATCAACGAGAAATCTAGATCAAAGCACGAGAGGTCATTTCAAAAGGCTGAAGAACGAAGTTTGAAAATTCACTAAGGCATTAGCAAAAGCGCCTTTCCTTGGAAAAGCTGCCCATTCTTTTGAAGCCCTAAACTCAGCTTTTCATCATCATATCTCCCAGGCACTTCTTTCCAGTTTGGATCTAGCTCCGCAGTGAATGTGTTCGCAACATCTCAAGATCAACAAATAACGCTAGATTCAAGATCAAACAAAGGGCTTTCAGGAGAAAATATTTAAAAGTTTGCAAGAAACCAAAAGGGACGCCTAAAGAAGTCAAGGGTCAATTTGTTGACTAAGTCAAGAGCTTTTTGAGTTAAAGTTGGCTAAAACACTCCACGATTGGTGGAAATCACCTTTTCAACTTTAGATCAAGCCAAAATCACCTTTTGAGCTTGAGTTAGGTCCCCAAACTTGTGGATCTGAAGCTTAAACATATATATTCAAGGTGAAGGCGTCCCATTTCATTATTTCATTGCAGGTTAAGAGATCAAGATCAGCCACAAGCTCTCAAGGACGCCATTAGCAGATCTGAACAAGGTTTTCATCCATTCTTCAATTTTTCTTGCAGATCTGAAGCAGAAGAGGATTGCTATTTTGAGGATTGGACCCAGAGATAGATTTTTTCAGGGAATCAGATAAAACTTCCAATCCACCTTCTGTCTATTTCCTCTCTTCTGGTCTTAGGTTTTCTTGCATTTGATAGAAAAAGTAGCAGGCTACATCAGATCAGATCAACTGGGTAGATTCAACATTATTTTCCAGAGAAACCCATCTTGACAAATTTTCCAAAATTAGCAAACTTGCTGCCCCTATTTTTGGGGGTTTTTCCGAAAAAGTTTCAAAATCCAAATTCTGAGGA
>VDFB02164610.1:0-18312 GCA_007258455.2 Sequoia sempervirens | reverse complement strand
CATTTGAAACTCCTGACATCTTTCTTTCTCTCTCATCTTCTCAAACACTGGATAGTAGAGATCAAATCTAATATGATAACGACAACAAGTTTCCAAAAACTTGTTTATCTTCACATAATAGGCTTTAACCTTTGAAAACATTGTTTTCCCAATATTTATATGAGGATATGCATTACAAAAGTTCATATACATCTCAAATTGTGTTATGTCTAGCCAATGTTTGATATGATTTTCATAAATACTAGGTCCAATCCTGTCTCTCATAACATCTCTAGTATTTGATGATGGACGAGTCTGATCATGCCAAAACTTGAGACTGTGTTCCTAACAACATCTTCTTCAATCCCTCGGGAGCTCTACACATAATTGCCCAATTGCCTTCTAAAATCTCATCCAAAAACTTTCTTTTTTTCTCATATTTTATTAATGTGGTTCTACTATAACCAATTTTAGCCAAAAGTGCAGGAAATTTTCTTTTTCTTGCTATATCCTGATGTACAATAGATGTCAACATCACCCTCTGTAGTGGCCTTATCCATAGTTCGAGATCCTTTTCCCAATGGAATCTAAACCCTTTTAACATTTTGAACAATATCCTTTGTAATCCTGCATGTGTTTCTTCTTGATGATGAGAATGCAATAACCCAACAATTGTAATGTTCCTCTTTCAAATTATCACTTAAGAAGTAAACGGATAACAATTGGGTTTTTTCAAGTGTATCAAGATGATTGAAATGATGATTGATCATTCCATTTATAGATTTTAGTCATTGACCTCTTTCTCTTTGGTTATAAGGCCGGTTGGGTGCCACATTTGAAGTTTCCATATCCATTTCCCCAAGTAAATGATCTAAATTTCTATGAAATTTGTTGCATCTAATCTTATCAACTAGTTTTATATGCTCATCCATACCAGTAGGAGGAAGTGATCCTGACCCCTCTCCAACATGCATTGTTTGAACTTGTGCCTCCTCCCTATCTTCAAGGACCATGCATTCTTGAGCTGATTCATTTGATCCAATGTCTAGATTTGGCTTGAATTGAGCATGAAAACTTCCTGCTTGTTGAGCCCTTCCTACACATGTGTCACAAAATATTTTGCAAACAAAAATGAGAGATGATATTAAATATATAAGTGAAGTTTATGTATGCAAGCAAACAAATTGATAAAACATGATGAGCTATAAGTGAGAGAAGTTTGTGCAATTTTTATATGCTCATTCATACCAGTAGAAGGAAGTGATCTTGACCCCTCTCCAACAAGAATTGTCTGAACTTGGGTCTCCTCCCTAACTTCAAGGTCCATCTGTTCATCAACAGATTCATTTGATCCAATATCTAGATTTGGCTCGACTACTGCTTGAGGAATCCCTAGAGCATAAAACATAAAAATAATTTGAGAACATTGAAGTGATGAAAATAAAAAATGAAAGACACAAAACACTATAAAGATTGAAACAAAAAGAATTAGCTTAAGGAATTGGAGTCAAGGATCATATAAACATTGCAACTTGAATGACCAAGATGACTTGAGGATATTTAAAAGTATTTATAGTCATTTAAGTGCAATGATGGTTATAAACCTTCAAGGTAAGAGTACTAAACACACACTTGAGAGTGAGAGAGAGAAGAAACAAGCATGCACCTTGTTTCTTTCTATGATAATTTTCCAAGTTTTGATCTCGCCTCTTTTGTTCTTCTTCTTTTGACAATTTTCGTTGAGATGCATTTTTTCTTTTCCTTTGTTGCCCCATTTTCTTCTTCAACTTAAATATGACTCTAAACAAGTCCTCTACCAACTTAGTTAAATTATCCTCCAAAATTTTCCTTGATTGATAAAAATGAAAAGTTGTCCAGCTCCAATATTTGCCTCCTTGATAAATGTGCAAAAACTTCTCCAAAATCTGTGATCCAAGTGAATCAAAATTATTCAAGTGTACATGGAATAACTGGATCCTCTAGTTTAAATGAATCAAGTACTAAACAAACAAGTTATTTCATTGTGGAGTTTGTTGTTATTTAATTCATAAGTATGCACAACATATCTAGTAATTTTAGAATTTTGGTAAAGTGTCAAAAAATGTACAAATATTAGAGGTATAATTTGAATTGAATTTTCTTAATTATATTTGAATTGAATTTCAAGTTACTTGTAAGAAACGTATAATAGCTTGATATAATTTGAATTGAATTTCAAGTTACTTGTCAAAAAGATTATATCTTGTTCTCAACTCAATGGTTCATGTTGCTTAGGTCATTTTTTTAAAAATATTTATTATGATCAACATGAATGAACTTAATTATAAAATGGCATTGATTTTCCCTAAAATTGTACTAGAGATCAAATGTATATTGAATATAAGGAAATGTAAGTTGTAAGAGGTCATAAAAAAAGAAAACATGTATGTATATTGAATATTTAAAGCAATCGCATACATATATTATGTGTAAACATGTTTAAACCATAAGAAAACACATGTACATATATGTAAAAGAATATAAACATAACACATATTATAAGCAAAGCGACAAATGTATGTATATATCATATAAGAAAATATATGTACATATATCATAAAAGCAAAATGCAAATTAAAGATCATCTAATGTCGAATACTAAAAATCAAAAAACAAGCAAATGTATGTCTAGATCATATAAGCAAGTGTAAGAGATCATCAAATATCAAATACTATTTTAAAGATCATCATATATAATCCAATACACATGTGATAAAGATCATAAATCTAGAATGCATGGCCTAATAAGAATGTCTACTCCTAGATCTAATGGCTATCTCAATGAGAACGGTCCATGGGATGTGTTGAGCCCCGTGAAATAAAATCGTACAAGATGTGTTAAATACATATACTTTTTATTAAATAAATTTTATGAGTTATTTTTAAAATGAACTTGTATTTTTAAATATCAAATCTACAATCCTGTATTTATCTATGCATACATAAATATATATATTTTGTCTCACATGTCCAATGACATAGTAGATTCATCCACGTAGAGTCACATCGATCATGCACACGACCGGACCTAAGGCTAGGAGGATATGAGGTATGGTCCACCTATACCGTTATATATACACACATATATAGGTCAACTTAAATGAATATCTAGTTAAAAAGAAATTTAAAAAAATAATGAAAAGAATTGAAACATGCACATGCACATGCATACATGCACATCATCTCGATATCGGATGGACTCTAATCTCTAAAAACATTCGGGCCTTCCACCATAGTGGACCAAACGCATCGTTTACTCTAATCAATATCTCGTGATCCATCCGGATTCATCCCATGTCGTACGTAAATGATGAATGTAGAGGAATATGAAGGTGATGGGCACCGGCTGATGATGAAACCGTAACCAATCAATATATCAAGAAACCTATAGTCTGTAAGTGCCTACCGTGATGAACCGGGGAGGGTGATTCTCGATGCTTAACTAGTGGTCGTACCGAGTGATGGGATCCTGGAACTGAATGACCTCTATGTCTCAAATGATCTCTAACATGCTCTATACCGATCCCATTGTCTGATGCAATGTGGGCATATGCCTCCAACAGGTCCTCAACCAAACAATGTAGAGTCATGCGTGACATATCTCCTGAAAGTGCATCAAGCTATGTAGGAGTAGGGATGCCAGTCATTGTAAAGGATCCATGGTGGTCCACTGCGGCTGAAAATGGTGGATCTGGGAATTAGATATCAACATCGAATTCCACGATCATCGATATCCTAGTGGTGGCAAAATGAATGTCACTCATTAAGGTCAATTGCTTCCTTTTGGGAAGCAACAACAACCTCATCAAGCATGGGCTAGAACTGTGAGAGCAGAGATTCCACCAACTAATACTCCCAAACATCGGGGTGGTCCATTTGCTCGGGACGATAGGTGGGCCTATCAGCGTAATCCTACCACCGACCTCAACATATGGTGGAATGTCTAGGTAGTTAACTTGAGGTCTAAATGGACCCTTCGCCAAGATAACTAAACAAAATACAATGGAATCTCGTCATTGTTTGGGTATATACCATGTGCCTAGAAATTGTGGGTAGATCAATGAGGGCCATAGCATGATCATCAACACATCCGTGACCTCGGGTATCCCCTAATCCCTACACACATTTTGATAAATGGAAAACAAGTGGCTTTTATCATTTCTTTGGTGACACTATCTTGTATTTGTTTAAGGGGAACATCACCATGTAATTTCCTTTCTCGCGACATGAAAGAATAGCGCTCAATTGTCCGGGAATATGCACTAGTCCTTGCTCATTTTTAGTTTTTCTAGACTATGCACATTAACATGCATGGTTCACTATATATCCTCGGTTTTCACCCAGGAAGCAATGAATCTCTTAATTTTTTTATCTCATTACTAGTATTTGCAAACAAAGATTCTAGCACATGTGAAACATGATCTACATTTTCCATGTTATATATATACAGTACACCTAAAAAAACAATAAGACTTTGGTAAATAATATATCTAGATAAAAAGAATACAAATCTAAAATAGAACTCGTAATTTAATTCATCTACTCATCAATAATATTTTCATACTATTAACTTGATTTAAAAAAGAGAATTCAAAGACAAATTTAATCTAGTCATAACATCCTTAAATGGTCTAAATTTGTCGAAACCATGAAAGAAAAGCAATAAGAATACAAAGATTAAAGTATAAAATCATTTGAAAATAATTGGGGATAAAAATATTTAATCTAATAGTTGTTAACATAAATGAATTTCAATTATATAGCCTTGAGAACATCAAAAAATTATAGAACATAAAAAATGCATCATTAAATGTATATTAACATCATCTGCACTCTAATTAAAAACATTAAAAACAACACGGAACACAAAGAGATGAAATAGGTAAAAGGATAAGCACATTGATCTCCTTCATATACTATGTTGATTAATAAGCCATGTGGAAAGAAAGTACTTAAAGTTAAACAGGTAAAAGGATAAGCTCAACAATCCCTTTGAGTGATGTGCCATTTTCCCTCCATCCCAAGCTTCTTCTTCATGTATTCCTCCTTATTGTTTTACTCCTATGTATCTTATGCAGTTTATTTCTCCTTCCACTAAATCTCCCCAAATTTATCCTCTCTTTCCTAGATCTCATCTCATGCTTACTTATTATGATGCACATAGTTCTCTTGTCTCCACATTAGTTCTCATTAGTTTTGTTTACACTTCCCATATTCCCCTCACTGTGATATTCCTACGCAAGTCTTTGTCACTCCACACTCATTTATTATGTCATGACAAATTTATACACCACCTTCCATTTCTCATCTTGGCACTTCCATTCATGTCCTTAATCCTAGTGTGCTTCTATCTACCCTTGACATTAATGTTTATGTATTTGCTGAGATGAAAAGTAATGTTGATTCCTTACCTAATGGAAACAAAAGACAGTACATATAAAAATCAAACACAATCTACCCCTATTAAAATCTCCATATATCCATTTTTTGTTGGATTTTTGGATCCTCGATTTGAGATGCACAATGTTAAAGGAGATCCCATGACACATTCAAGGTTTTTAGTGCTACATATTTGGATTTTGTGTATGATGATAAGTTATTGGCTAAGTTCTTCCCATGAAATTTAATAGTATTATCTTTCATTTGGGTCTATTTTTTAATATTGAAATTGGCCAATGCAAATATTAGGAATGTTAGATTGAAGTTTATTATTTTAGATTTTTTGACTATAAACAAGGATCGACAAAGTATATACATTCTTAACATTTGCATGTGCAAGTGAGATGAATGTAAAGAACTAAAGTTGTTAGAGGCTACCACACTTAATTATGAATCTTCTAATGCTTCATCTACATCATCCTACCCTTGTAAATTTAAAAAGAAAAATTATTTCCAAAAGGATAGTAAAAAATAATGGAAATGACCATTGTACAAACTATACATTATGAATGTTTCTAATATAATTATGACTCTAAAGCCTCCAACTTTTTCCTTTGTAAAATGTGCTTCAAAATTTACTTAGTGCTTGCATGATTACACTTCCTCCTATTAGGCCATTAGATAAATCTAAAGTTATTCACAAAAGATATAATGAGAAATAATTTTGTTATTAAATTGTAGAGTTAATTGTAATTATACTCAACATTTTATGGGATTAAGGAATAATTGATTAAGGATTTGATTCATTAAAAAAAAAATTAGGTTGAGGGGGTTAATATTGGGGTCAATCCTTCAATTGTTCCTCCCAATGAAAATTTAAATATTTTACACTAAATAAATCTAATAAAATGGTTTTATATGAGGGTCATGAGATTGAGGTACATATACATGTTGATGAGCTTGAAATCATTGATTCACCTACATGTGAGGAATGATTTGTTGGTATTAATAAAAATTATAAGGGTACTTATTCTTCTTCTTATGTACTAGTGATTGAATTTTATAGAAATTTCTATGGGCTAACTAGTATTCAAACTTAGGACCTCCCATTTGGTGTTAGGATGCTCTACTATTGAGCTAATGGCTCACATTGTGATGAGTCTTTTTATGGCTTAGGTGTGTATCATTTCTCCAACACACTCCCTTGAGCCACAACATAGGTGTCAAATGCACCTAGCTTATCTCTAATACCATACAAGAATACCAATTATGAGGACCTCCTATAAAAATATGACATAAAAAACCGTGAACAATATTTAAAAGATAATCCATAGTCTATCTTATTATTTATGCATATTTTCTAGCACCACCTATGCCCAAAACAAAAAATAGTTTTTGTAAATACACCAATTAGATCTTATAAAATGCATTACTTAGATCAAATTATATGGTAAATTAAATATAATTAATGATTACTTTTTCTTTTAGTATGAAAGAGGTTAAATTCCAATATATGTTCTAGTGGGCTTGATTGAGTGACAAGGTGGAGTGATTGCTGTAATGAAGAACTTGCTAGGAAAGCTAACCAAGTTAAAATGTACACCTATACATACATCATTGTGGTAATATAGACCTATGTCATAAAACACAATTGAATCCTATTAGTTCCAAAGTATTTTAGCAAAGAGGTTACAATTGCAAGAGATCCAGATATGTCTTTATTTTAGATTAAGCCATTTAACCTTAAATAATTTTTAAGAACATATAAGGATCCTCTATAAGTGCAAATTTGCCTAATTTGTAAAATTTTCAAAAAAGGAATAAATGGTGGGAAAATCAAGACAAGATGCAACAATTTAGAATTCTAAAGGGTTTACAATTATTAGAGCTTTTAAAGTAGGTTGTGCTCTTGGTTTTATTATAAAATGATTCAAGAATCTATAAGGCCAAAAAGAACCATAAGCATTGCAAACTTTTAGTTTAGAAGCATAAGGATTGGATGTCTTATTAGATGATATGTATATATGTATATGTAGATATGTAGACACATTCATGTATACATACATATGTATATATGCATGTATATATGTATATACATACATTTATTTTCTATATGTGTATATATATATATACATATATACGTATACATAAATACACACACATATGTATGTATGTATGTATGTATGTGTGTATGTATATTTATGTATACGTATATACATGTATGTATATGTATATGTGTATGCATACATGTATATATATGTATATATGGATACACACACATTTTGGTTTTGTTTTGTAAGCATCCTCTTTTGAGGACAACCCTTTGTTGATGATGTTGAGTATTAGTTTGTTGTAAGTGTGTTTATTATTTTAATATCATTTTAAAACAATATTTTATAAACTTATAAATTTTGGTATAATCTCTAATTTTATAATATGTTTGTGTGTGTAGGTTGAGTTGCATAATTGTTAGGGGCACACACAATCAACACAATGCAAGATAATAACTAATTCAAGGGATCGAAGTTCAGTTTCTAGTCAAGCAAAGAGAGGCATAATGTTTCATTAATAGCATTTGCTACACATACATAAACACTTTTATATCTTTATGACACATTCATAACTATTTTCATGAATATATATTGGTGATATTTTGTAGTCTAAGAGACAATGTTGGCCTCATGTCACTGTATATGATATTTTCATGATGTATTATGTATGTCTTCATGACCTTATCAAGATCAATATATAAATATTTTGTGCATATTCATAGCAAATGGTTTGTGATTATTCTATCTATCTATATTACCCTTTATCTCTATCTCTCTTTATCACTATCTCTCTCACATATATATGATGTGCATGAATGTTGAATGGCATACATGTAATGAACCCATACTAATTCTAACTCTATTTAGCCTATCAACAAATAAATATTCAACATTGGTCTTCTAGATTTACATACATCTTAAGAATTTACTACCATAATCCATAAGACAAAGCAACAATAACCCATATGGGTGTTTAGTCTCACAAGTGAAAGTCAAAATGTTATAGCTAGCTATCCCTTCACTAAAAAATAGTAGGGTTTTTAGTTCAAACAAGGAATTACCCCATTTTATTGTATGGTTCTATATACTAAAACCCTATCTCCAATAACACACATAAAGTAAAAAAAAATATCTACTATGTTTGGCTTCATGAATGCAACACAAGCTTCTAAATGTCCTAGGTAGAGCAATAGATTTCCATTCACATAGTAGAAATTACAAGCTAATGCTTTTTAACATGATTTCTAGAATTTCATACAAGAATAGCTTTTTCTCTTACATTACATATAAAAATACTAAAAAGAACCTTCATAAAAAATCATACCTCATTACCACCAAGTAAAAACTATTAGGTTTACATACTCGAATTTCACAAGCTTCAAAAATGTATAATTTGCACTACCTTCTTCCTCCTTTTGCCTCTATCCTCCCCTTTTCCCTCTTTCTTTTCCTTTTAATCTTTCCTTGATTTCCACCATTTTTTCCATATTCTCTACATGTTTCCCATTTCCACTTCCTTTGCCTTTATTTCTTCCCACTTTGTGAACAATAAAGTCCCACTCTCTCTTCACTTACTCATCATTCAAGTTTCCTCGAATAGCGTACCTCAACATTAATGCTTGATACTTAATATGATGGGGCCAAAAGGTGGGGTGGCCACTTTTTGGCCCCACATCTTTTTGCACTCGCTCTAATAAGGTTTGTCCTTTTGATAATAGTAATGTCCAAAGGTGGCTCTTGTTTGCATGTGGATACATTTATACCAAACATCAACTTTTAGTGATATGTGTGAAGATTTTGTAGTGGTTCTATATATTGTTCTTATTCTCTAAATATAAAGGAGGATGAATAATCAAGTCATGATGGACTAATGAAAGAAGATGAATTGAATAGTGATAGAAACTAGTCTACTATAGTTAGTGATGATGAAAATACATTATATAAAATTATGCAGGGATTCTCATATTACTTAGAATCTCTAGTGTTACAATATGAATAGTATTTTAAACACATGATAGATCTTTTTCTAGAGTGTCTCTACAAACTTGTGACCATTGAATTTGCTTGGTAGTATAGAAAATTGCATTATAATACATCAAATAATAGGGTAGAGAATGTAATTGTTAATTTTATGGTTTCCAAGACCAAACTTTGTAAATGATATTAATTGAGGGCATGAAGACACAATCAAGTCTTTGTTCTTGATGGTTTGATTTATATTTTCAATCAATGGTTCCATTTATACACACTACATGAGGAAATTGTTCAATAAGAGTAACTTATAGTTTTAGTCAATTATATTTCAATTTGTACACACTACATGAAGACAATGTTATCAATGATATGATTCTTGATTTTTTATAAGATTTAATATTATAATACCTTAACAAATCAAGCTATGACTTTCACGGTTCACTCCTACATGTATGAAATTTGCATTTTCATCTACAAGTTTGACCCTAAATTTGTAGTTTTAAAATTATTTTGTGAGCTTAACCCTACATTTCTAGTCTTTAGGAATGTATTTATCTTCATTTTTTAGACTATGTTGAGAGCTATTATAATGTTTTTTTGCACTAATTTTCGGAGGAAACTCGTTTTTCCTTACTCAAACCTTTGGATTATGCAAAACGGGGAAGCAAAATACTATTAAAAATGCTTTAAAAACGTTCAAACAAGTGCAATTTGAATTCAACAAATTTAAAAAAAATTGCATATAGGGTTTCGAAATTAAACAAATACATGCATTTTGAACTTAAAAAAAAAGGAATTTTAAATACCTCGTGCTCAATAGTGGTCGATATGCGAATTGGAATGATGAAGTTTGAAGAAAACGACCCAAACTTTGCTTTCGTTGGTGAGAAATTTTGTTGGGTCGCCGTTCGGTTTATGTTCGCCGCGCGCAGGGACAGTGACTGGTAATTCACAGTGAAAGTGTGAAAGTGAAAGCACTTTCACACTTTTTTTGGTTTTGTCATATTAAGGGGGTTAGGACGAACCAAGGTTCGGCCGAACCCCCTTAATATGTTTTTTTTATTTGGCTCGGTTTTGGGTTCGGCCGAGCCATGGGTTCGGCCGAACCATATGGTTCGGCCGAACCATTCAAATGGTTCGGTCGAGCCATATGGTTCGGCCGAACCACTTTTCTATGAAGAGTGTGGAAATTTCAAAATTTCCTTCCTCCACAAAAGTGTAAACCACTTATGTGGCTTCACCCTGGGGTGCATGTCGTTCATCCGTTGTCCAAAAAGAAAATTTAAATCATGGTGTCGTGAAGAAGCTTGACTTGGATGGAAAGCTCTAAAGCTCTTCATTGAGCTTATGGAAGTGGAAGAGGTTATTGCACAGGCAAAGGCAGAAATGCAGTGCATGGAGGGGAAAGTGAAACGCCAGCATAAAAGGAAAGGGAAATGCCAACAGAAGCGGAAGTTGAAAGTGGTTGGCAAAGGAGCATTGGAGCTGGGTAGAGCAAGTTGATGGAATGGTCTCCTGTGCTTTTTGTTTTGTTTTGAAATTTACATTTTGCTGTTGTTACTATGTATTGATGAAGGTTGAACATTGTCCAAGTTGGTTGGTAAAATCTTTGTTTTGAGTGTGGAGAATGGTTACTGGGTTAAGGGTATCTATAGTAGGAGTATACATATGTTAAATAGATGTAGGGGAACAGGGGTTTAGGGTAGTTTTTTCTGCACGTTAAGGTGCTTCTGGACTGAAACTTATTTGGAGAAATGGTATTTTTGGTGGGCACTGAAAAGTGGAAAAAGATGATGTAATTTTTATTTTCAAGCAATACAAACAAACTTGTGTTACCAACCAAAAAAATTAAAAAAATTAATTATAATAATTTTATATATGTATTTGCTAGTTTTGTTGAAGAATATAATATATAATAATAAGTAGTATAATTATATTATTTATTATATAAAATATACATTATATATTAATTATACTAATTTATACTTAACTACATAGGGTAAAGGATGTCGTAATGTTAAAACCTAAATGTGCTCATTATTAGGATCTTGGCCATAATTTTCATTTTAATAAACATACTCTAAAACCCTTGTCAAAACCTTATTTTCAGGCTGCAACTTGCCAAATTGGAGAAATGAAAGGTCAATACCAGTGAGGAAGGAAACCAATAGCGGCTGGGAAAGCATAAAAAAATGGTGGAAATCAGTTGAAAAATGGCGAGAAATGATGAACAACTGAAATTTGTTTAATTTTCTTGCATTGATACGAATGCAAGATAGCCATCGATACACTTTTACAGGATCAACAATTGGGAATCATTCAACCGTCTTGCAAGGCCTCTCGTTGATTTTCAACCATCCATAGATAAAATGAGCTTGTGAAGCTCAAATAAAGAAATTCCTTTAGCGTAGTTATAAAATCATATGTATGTATCCATTTTATGTATGATGGTCTAAAAAGTCAAAATAATGTTTGTGGTGAACTATACAATCATTCAAATTCATGACCAATATTTTATTAGTAAATGTGTCAACAAATTTTGTTGGGATGCCGCTATTCTCCCTACAAAACGACATGTTGAAGACATCATAACATACAAAAAGGCATCATCACATACATAACATTATACAAAATGGAAATTGTAGGGTATGCCAAGATGGAGTTGAAATGATGAATTCGTTGACAGGATGAAACTTTTTTGTGAGAAAGACATCAAGTAAATGGCGTGTTGTTAGGCCAATATTTTTCATGTTTTGTGGCATTTCATCAGTGGAATTGGGTAGGAATTTTATTGTCAATTTTATTTCTCGATGTATTGTATGGTGTGTTGTATTCCACAACAAACCATCACTTTCTATTGTAGAGTGTTGTAGAGTCCATGAGAGTTGTAGGGTGATGTGAGTAAATATGCGATCTAAATCTTAATAATTATTATTTTTCAATTGTCTAGTGTTTAAAAATGAAATTGCACAAATTAATTGCAAATTGGAAAACACTGTGTGTTGTGAATTTTTTGGATTTTGTTGTTCAAAGGTAAAGGGTGGAGACCATGAAGAGGAGTTGCAGGTAGGGGATACAACAAACAAATGAAATTCAAGTGTCGAGTGAGTAACAATTGGAATCAATTATATGTATTTATGGTATTGGGTTGTTACTTGTATAGGGTTTTAAAACACTATATGGGTTGCATGGTGCAAAACACTATGTGGGTTGTAGGGTGCAAAACACTCCGTGTTTTTGAAACTTGTAATTTTTTAAATAGTAAGAATGTAATGAAAAGTTGTTATTTCAACTATAGATAGATAAATGTATAGTGATGAATGTCTTAAAATAAATAGGATGTTTGAAAAGATGACATCTTTTTTAACCTATATTTTATGACATAGGGTAACTTGTACACACTCAATATTGCACACTATGTCTACTATAAAAAATGGCATGCTAAAAAATACACTACATATTTTAACCTACAATTCACAATGATCCCAACCCCTATGGTTTTGATTTGTGTATATCGAGGGTTGTAATTTGAATAGAAACAACACCATTAATGTTGGTATCAGGTAAATACAAAAAAAATCTCCTTGGTTGAGGATTCACAACACAAAGTGTTTTGGATACCCTATCAAATGCAAGCTACAAAACATGTCATGTTTTGAAAGCTACAATTTCTCATTCTGAACACATAGTTGTTAAATGGTGTTGTTATTTCAAATGTAGACATACATATGTATAGTTATAGATGTCTTATAACAAATAGGAGCTTTAGAAACATGTTTTCTATTATTACCTGTGCTTTATATAATAGGGAAATCTTCATAGTACACAATGTGCAAAACACACATTGTGTTTTAACCTGCAATTCACAATGATGCCCCCAACACTTATGCTTTTGATATGTGTATATTGAGGTCTACAATTCAAGTATCAATAAGACCATTATTGCTAGAATTGGGAAAATACAACACGACGTTAGATGATACAAAATGAGGAATGTTTTGGATACCCTATCAAATGCAAGTTACTAAACATGTCATGTTTTGAAACTTGCAATTTATTATACCCAACACATAGTTGTCAAATGTTGTTATTTCAAATGTAGATAGACATGCATATAGTTATGGATGTAATAAATAGGATATTTCAAAAAATGTTATCTTTATTAACCTACACTTCATGTAATAGGGTAATCTTCAGAGTACACAATATGCAAAACACAATACATGTTTTAAGTTGCAGTTCATAATGACCCCAACCCTTGTCATTATAATTCGTGTATATCCAAGTCTATAATTCAAATAGCAACATCATTATTGTTGGTACTGGGAAAATACAATACACTTATTGTTAGTTGAGGATTTAAAACACAGTGTGTTTTAGAAACCCTATCAAATGCAAGTTAGAAAGCATGCCATGTTTTGAAACCTGCAAATTTTTATACCCATCACATAGTTGTCAAATACAGTTGTTATTTTATAGTATAGACATACATATGTACATTTATGGATGTATTATAATAAATAGGAGCTTTCTAAACATGTTGTCTTTGTCAACCTACACTTTATACAAAATACATTGCATGTTTCAAGTTGCAATTCACAATGATGCCAACCACTGTGGTTATGATCTGTGTATATCCAGGTCTACAATTCAAATTGAAAAAACACCATTATTTCTAGTATTGGGAAAATATAATACACTTCTCTTGATTGAGGATTCAAAACATGGTGTGTTCTAGATACCTTGTCAAATGCAAGTTACAAATCATGCCATGTTTTGAAACTTGCAATTTTTTATACCCAACACAATTATAAAATCAAATGTAGATAGACATATGTATATATTTAGATGTGTTATAAAAAATAGAAGCTTTCCAAACATGTTTTCTTTGTTAACCTACTATTTATATAATGGGGAAACCTTCACAGTACACAATATGCAAAATGCACTACGTGTTTTAAGTTGTAGTTCAAAACAATGCCAACCCCTGTGGTTATCATTAATGCATATCTAGGTATGCAATTCAAATAGAAACAACACCATTATTGCTAATATTGGGAAAATACAATACACTTCCCATTGGTTGAGGATTCAAAGGATGGTGTGTTATGGAAACCTTGTCAAATGTAGGTTACTAAATGCGCCATGTTTTGAAACCAATAATTTCTCATACCCAACACACAACTATCAAATATTGTTGTTATTTGAAATGTAGACAAACACACGTATATTTATAGATTTCTTATTTAAGAAATAGGATCTTTCCAAATATGTTGTCTTTTTTAACCTGCACTTTATATAATGGGGCAGCCTTCATTGTATACACTATGCAAAACACATTGCATGTTTTAAACTGTAATTCACAATGATCCCAACCTTTGTGGTTATCATTCAAGTATATCTAGGTTTGCAATTCAAATAGAAAACTAGGAAAATATAATACACCTCATCGGCTTAGGATTCAAAGCACACCGATACACCTCATTGGCTTAGGATTCAAATCATGGTGTGTTATGAAAACCTTGTCAAATGCAAGTTGCTAAGCACACCTGGTGTAGGAGCACCTTGTGCATTGTATGCCTCCAATAGTCAAAATTGTAAAATTTGAATTTTTATTATGAGGTACATGTAAAATGGTCATGTGTGGGCCCATTCAAATGTATTTGAATCACCATTAGGTTTCTAGGAGGTCAAATATGTCAAATTGCAAAAAAAAAATGTCTTTTTGTTGTAAAAGATGTAAAAATTACAAAATTGCAAGAAGTTGTAAAATTAGGAAGTTGAAAAGTCATCTTTGCAAAACCAAATGGTGGATCAGTTATAACTGATGGGGAAGTGAAGAAGATTGATGTAAACATCTATTTAGGGATTTGTGAAGGTGAGCCAAGGATTGACACATTGTATCTTGAACAATTTTTGCAATAAAAGTACTATGTTCTGCACTTTTAGTGTTTTCTCCTTTGTTTTCAATTCTTGTATGGTCAGTACATTATTTCATAGGCTATATTATTGATTATATTTCATAAAGTAAGGTGTTAGCTACTATTTGGAAGTGCTTTGAAGGGCCTGCTTTAAGTTTAGAGTAATAAAGAGCAGATTTTCAAGAAATTGCCTGAAACCCTCAAATCAAGGGTTTTGAGAATCTAAATTGTATTTAGCAACCATTCCATCGATGTAGGCTTAGAAAATTAGTGGAATGGGTTAATTTAGGGGTTTTTAGTGTTTTTGCATGTTGACAAATGCAGGGGAAGTGAAGATACATAGTTTTGTTGCTGCTCCAAGTGATTTTCAATGTTTTCCATGCAAGAATGATGCCTACAAGTTGTGATATGAATAAATGACAATGGTCAAGGCTAGGAGATAGTTTATTTAGCTTGTGAAGACCCAATTCAAGGTGTTTGAAACAAAAACAAGGTGCTTAGAGGTATGGAATGTATGCTTTCAATAAACCCTCACTATTTGAGTATAGTTTTAAGCATTGAGCAAGGGTTTTAAGATTTTTTGCTTTGGTGAGTGATATATTTGCTAAAGATTGTGGATTTATGAGTTTTCTGACCTGTTGAAGGACTGTTTATAGTTAGTTGAGGTTGGGGAGTGAGTTAGTGAGTACTTGCTTTGAAAATTAGGCCTATTTGAGGCTCATTTATTCCGAGACAGTCATTTTTTTCTGATATTCTTTCCAAAACAATAGTACCTTATTTTTAAGTATGTTTAATAAGGCTGAAATGGTTCCTAGAATATGTGATTAGATTTTAGGAACTCCACGTTTTTTACAAGTTATGCCTGATTTAGTGTTTTGGACTCTTATAAGCAAATTTGGTCTTTGGGTGCAAGCAATTGGGAATCTGATAAAACAATGTTGTAAGAGAGTATTTTTTCTTTGTTTATGTAAAAATAAAGATGATTAAGGTGTGATAGGTTCTATTGTGAGTTAGGAAACCTGATTGGGTGTTTTGGTGCATTGATCACCTCTTGGAAACAAGTGTCAATGAAGGGAGTTTTGTTGAATGTTAAAGTGATATTTTCAAGTTTGAGGTTTGGGTTTTTGAAGTCAGTAGATGCTCTGCATTAATTGGTATCAGAGCTGGCTGATATGTTGGTTTGTTGAGTTGTTGGTTGCAGGTGCTTGATCCATCTTAAAGTTGCAGGAAGGAGAGTAAGAAGGTGTGTTGGTTAAAAACAAGGAAGTGTTTGTGTTCACTGTCCTCCAATAAAGATTAATCTAGGGAGAAGGTGCAAAGAGAGTGAGACCATTGAGAGGAAGAGTGGTAGGTGCATCTTCTAGGATCTACTATTGGGTAAGATGGATGGTATGTTGAGGTTGTGTGATGAAGCAGTGAGGGAGATGAATATCTATTTGAGAAGCACTTGAAGAGTTTGCAGCCATTTCAAAGTTGAAAGTCAATTTGAAGAATGATTCAATGATTGGAAAAGATGAAAAGATAATGACAAAATCAAGTTAAGAGAAGGTGAAGGAAGGTGAAGGATGAATTGATTGGAATGAGGAAAGATTGCTTAGAAAAGCAAGGTGTAGTAAGGATAGTCCTGTGTCCTTTGACTAGAAAGAGGTTAGAAGGAAGTTGAATATAGTGATTTGTGAAACTGATGGCACAAGAGATTATTGGGCAAAGAAAGGCAAGGCAAAAGACAAAGATAAGTGAAGACAAAAATGAAGACAAAAGATGGAATGAATCAAGGTGGCAAAAAAAGGTAAGTGAGTGATTTCAAGTATGCAACAAGAAGCAGTCCAAGACAAAATTGAAGAAGGTATGCAGGTATGAAGAATCAAGGTTGTTGCAACTCAGTCCTCAAAGGGACTTGATGTCTTTCCCAGGCCAGTTGTTTGATGCAGGAGCACCTTGTGCATTGTATGCCTCCAATAGTCAAAATTGTAAAATTTGAATTTTTATCATGAAGTACATGTAAAATGGTCATGTGTGGACCCATTCAAATGTATTTGAGTCACCATTAGGTTTCTATGAGATTAAATACATCAAATTGCAAAAAAAAAATGTCTTTTTGTTGTAAAAGATACAAAAATTGCAAAATTGCAAGAAGTTGTAAAATCAGGAAGTTGAAGAGTCATCTTTGCAAAACCAAATGGTGGATCAGTTGTAACTTATGGGGTAGTCAAGAAGATTTATGTAAACATCTATTTAGGGATTTGTGAAGGTGAGCCAAGGATTGACACATTATATCTTGAACAATTTTTGCAATAAAAGTACTTTGTTCTGCACTTTCAGTGTTTTCTCCTTTGTTTTCAATTCTTGTACTATCAATACAGTATTTCATAGGCTATATTCTTGATTATATTTCATAAAGTAAAGTGTTAGCTACTATTTGGAAGTGTTTTGGAGGGCTTGCATTAATTTTAGAGTAATAATGAGCAAATTTTCAAGAAACTGCCTGAAACCCTCAAACCAAGGGTTTTGAGAGTCTAAATTGTATTTAGCAACCATTCCACCGACGTAGGCTTAGAAAATCAGCAGAATGGGTTAATGTAGGGTGTTTTAGTGTTTGTGCATGTTGGAAGATGCAAGGGAAGTGAAGATATAGAGTTTTTGTTGTTGTTCCAAGTAATTTTCAATGTTTTCCATGCAAGAATGATGCCTACAAGTTGTGATATGAAGAAATGACAGTGGTCAAGGCTAGGAGATAGTTTATTTAGCTTTTTCAGACCCAATTCAAGGGTTTTGAAGCAAAAACTAGGTGGTTAGAGGTCTGGAATGTATACTTTCAATAAACCCTCACTATTTGAGCATAGTTTTAAGCATTGAGCAAGGGTTTTTTAAGTTTTGTTGCTTTGGTGAGTGATATCTTTGTTAAAGATTGTGGATTTATGAGTTTTTTGACCTGTTGAAGGACTTTTTATAGTTGGTTGAGGTTGAGG
>VDFB02164609.1:0-18264 GCA_007258455.2 Sequoia sempervirens | reverse complement strand
TGTATACCACAACCATTACCGCTACACACATGCACCTTCATAGAGGCTTTCCCTCCACGGTTATAGCTACTATATATATCTACATATATACATTTCTATATATGTATATCTATATGCTTTGCGTGTATTGGCGATGGTCGTAATAATAGCTATCATTTAATGCCTCGGGGAACAAAACGAATGTCTCAAAAAATTTCAACAAAGAATTGTTTGGTTTCATTCTATTACTATATCTGATATGGGATTAAGCTTTGTGTAGCTTCTGTGAAGGTGGGTGGAGGTTATTCAACACACAAAACACAATAAAGAAACAATATTGCCTTCCACCAAATGTGGCTACACATAAACCATAAACCAAACAATTTAGACTAAGCTACAAAGCAAAAATCAACAATCCCCTTTCGATAATAATATAAACTGTTTTAGAAATACTCGATGAACGGTTTTTCCAATATGCACCTCTTCCCACTTCCTTCAATTACACCTCTTCCCGCTTGCTTTCTCTTTCATCCGTTCTTTCTCCATGGCCTGCAAAAAATGAACATAGAACTATCACAACCCACCATGGATGTGGAAATTTTGTGAAGGTGGTTGGAGGTTATCTTGTGCTCTTTGCATGTGTTGATGGTTGCAAAAGGTGTGGGTTGTGATAATTCTTATATATCTATCTATATATATGTGTGTATATATATATCTATGTATATATTTGTGTGTATATATATGTGTGTGTGTATATGTGTGTGTGTGTTTGTGTATATATGTGTGTGTGTGTGTGTGTATATATATATATGCACAATACATTATTAAAAATTGCACAAACATTCACTTTGTTCTCCAAGGACTTTAAACATAGATGTTACTTGCACCATCAACACTACACGGAAACCATACAATGATTAATGTTGATGTCATTTCATGGGCCTACTCTATCATTGTGTCAAATGCCTTTTTTTATTTAAAAAATAATAATTCAGCACCTGCTACACAGTGCTGGACACCTAGAATCGCAAAGGCTGATGAAAATTCCAACCAATGTTTCCCATAGCCCATAGCCCAATGCTAATTGTTGTTCTCTAGCTTTGGCTATATAATTTCATTTGCAATGCATAATAAAATAGCTGATATTATACAAATTTAATATTTATTTATCCAAAGAATTCTTTTGATAGAATTGGTGCTCAAAAGAGGCATATTGTTTTCAATTTTTGATAGGGTGATGTTGAATACGGTATCTTAAGTATATCTATCTATATATATCTATCTATCTATTTATCTATATCTATCTATCTATATATATATATATATATTAGAGAGCAAGCCTCATTTTGTTATCTTCCATTTTATATTTGCTATGTGTGCAACTGAATTGCTCACTTGAACTATGTTGTTTGTGATTACGTGTACACCCATGTTTCTATTTTGCTAGATACTACAATGCATACATAACAACAATTAGAGTGCACTATAAATTAAACAAGTTGATCGTCTCCAACAATACTATTCATTGGCATGATCATAGAGAATTTTCTCTACTTTATAGTAGAAGTAATTGTAGGGGGTCCTGAAGTGATGTGGCTCTATGATCCAATATGGTAGGGTGGAGAGCATGGCTACTTTTGTGTGTCCAGACTTCAATCCATTTCGTGCAGAAGGTCTAGCCTTTGCACTAAAAGTTTTGCATAGGAATGTGGCTATGAGTTTTTAGC
Source organism: Sequoia sempervirens (assembly GCA_007258455.2). Lineage (NCBI taxonomy): Eukaryota > Viridiplantae > Streptophyta > Pinopsida > Cupressales > Cupressaceae > Sequoia > Sequoia sempervirens. The sequence continues at coordinate 16,558 of VDFB02164609.1, read as the reverse complement.
TTTCTGTTGCGATGGTTGTAATGGAATAAAATAGTTAATTTTATGCAGTTCATTTTGTTTTTACATAATCAACATACTAAACTTTACACCTTTTTGTTATTCTTGCAAACCATATTCCATCCATAATGTGGTATTTGATGGACTAATGTGTTACAAACAACCTTTTAGAATAATGATAGTGGCTGCAAAATCAATAACAATGGTTAATTACACAATCAGATCCTAATGTACTCTATATTGATTGTAATAAGAAATATTCATTTCACCACTTATCAGAGTGGTAGAAAATGTATATTCTTGCTTGGGGGTTTGGTGAGATTCCATGAGGCTCCATGAGCCAATATGGTAGGGTGGAGAGTAGGCCTTATTCTGTTGAGTTTTATTTTATATTTTTTATGTAGAAATTGCTATCTTTCTGACATGAGATTCATAAAAAATTCATATGTTTTACATTATGGTTACAACATAGTAAAATAGTTGATCTTATACACTTTATGTTAGATTCCATTGGGCATTGTTGATTATTGTTCTCTTTCCTAAGCTATATCATTCCATTTAATTGAGAGGGAAGGTGTTATTTAGAAAGGTTTATATTGTTTCAATTTTGAGAGGGTTTTATTTGAGTTGTTGTCAATTCCCTCTTACTCTCCCTTTATGCTTGCATTTTGTGGATTTGAATTTTTAAATTTTCTTACGCATCGAACAGTTCTCTTAGACAATTTTACAATCTATTCATATTCCGCGGTTGATTAGAAATCCACGGAAATCTGAGAATCGTAGTGCACTCTGGCCAATTGGTACGGCTCCATTCCACACCAATACACATCACATCAAACTGACAAATTAAATAACAGTTAATCTACCATAAACATATATATAGCAATAACATCTGAAGGAAACATCTATGCTAATACAAAGCATGTCAGAAAATAATTATCACCATACAATGTTTCACCATATCACCAAATAAATCCACCATCACTCTAATGTCAGTGATCAAAATATTCAAAACAAAGTACCAAAGTCTATCAAAGTAAAAGCATGCTAACAGAAAACATAAGCAAAGTGGAGGGGTACTACACCCTTGGCATTAAAATAATTTGAGTTAGTTTGTGGCTGAGTTATGAGTAAAGACAATGGCATGTATGTTGGTAGGAGTTTTGAATTATTACGTATGCCAAATTAATGAAACATCTATCGCTATTTTATTATGATATTACGATCATTATGATGGTAACATAAATGGTTGTATGTGAAATGGAAGTGAACATATATGCATGTATATTGTATATACACGTATATACACATTGATACAAGCGTATGCTGGCAGATGGATGTGCTCATATGGATGCATCAATGTGGTATATTTACATATACGTGTACATAGAGGTATACACTGATATATACATGAATATACGCACACAACCTATAAATGTGGATATTAATAATATTATATTATTATTGCCTGATGACTTTACATATATATGTATATATATTTGCATGTGGTATACAGTATATGTATGCCATTTAATTGTTATATAATGAGTTTATATATAATATTATTATAGTTATATTAATATATATATATATATATATATATATTAATAATACTTGGGTATTTATTGGAAATTAAATTATATTCCACTTTGAACTTATATTAAAAATAAACTAAGGAAATCGAGTTTATTAAACCCATCCGATTTTAATCACCAACCTTGGGAAATCGAATGATTAAAATATTAATTCAGAAAAAGGGAATTTTAATGTGTCATATTCATAAAGTGAAATTGGAAATATTTATCATCCAAACATTTGAAACTTTAGAAATAAAGTGAAAGACGTGAATGAAAGAAAACACGGGCCTAAAGCATGTACGCTATGACCAACTCGTAGGAGCTCAAAAATAGCTTGTAAGTTGTTATCTAAGCCATGAATATTCACAATGTGGATTTCATTTAAGCTTGACTAGTTCCTGAAAAATGAATCACCAACTGATTTTTGGTATTTGTGCCATAACTAGAGAGACGCTTGTAGGTGTCGATTCACCAGTTTTCAGCATGTGCAAGTTTGAAATGCTCTGTTATTGCTGTCAATATTTGAGGTCAACTCACCTCTGGGAAATCTATCACATTTCATAATTTAAATATTCAAAATTGAGTTTTGTCAATTTACATGCCATTTGAAGTGGAAATCGACTGGCAGGGGCTTTATAAATAGCTTCCCTGTTCATTCTTCTTCACTTTCTTTTTAAATCTGAATTTCATCTATTTTCTGGAGATTATCTTGTGAGCATTATTTGCTAAGAGCCATTTATATTTTTGAGAGTTGTTATTTGTGGAATTACGAGTCCACCATCATGAAATATCTGAGCTTAATTTAGTTGTGACCAATAATAGTCTAAATAATCATTTTTAGAGGAGTATATTTCTGAGTGAGGAAGGGATCAATTTGAGAGAATAACCTGAGTGAGAAAGGAAGAGGCTTGTGAAGAATTTTCCAATTGATTAATTGAGCTGAGGTGCTATGAAGATAGACTATGACTTCATCTTTTGAAGGAAAGCTATAAATCAGGTATGGGATATTCTTCTACTATCCATTTTATTCTTGAATATTAAAATATTATGGATTCTTTGTGTTTACTATTTGTCCATAGGTAGGAAACCATTTCATTAACTCCATTTCTATGTATAGAGGAAATGAGTTGTTATATGAAAATGCATACTTGATTGTTCATAGGAAGTGAATTGTATAAAGGTTAAAGTTGTATAATTGTGTGAATGTTACTACTTGTATGATCTCCATATAAGGAGAATATGCTTGAATAAGTTACTAAATACTAGGATAGAAATGAAGGCATTGAGTCAAGTAATGATCCACAACTTAAGTTATTAGGATAACTTAGACAAGCTTGTGAAACTCCTAGGATAAATATTTCCAGTAGAGGAGGGGATTTCGTGATTACTTGTTATGTTGTTTCATTTCTAGTAGGTTAGCATGTTTTAGGATGTATAGGGTACATAATACCCACTGAAGGAAAAACCTATGCATAGTGTAAGGAATCCTTAAGTCAAATCGACCCTGACTACTGAATGTGATAGATGACCTTCATTCGAAGTACTGAATGAGAATACTTTGGACAAAGTAGTGAAATGTAGAAAATCCACTTAGGTGTGAGATAGTTGAGACTACACTGTTAGTTCACCATGATCCCATATTACATACTAGTTTGAGAGTTGTTGGATGCACAAGACCTAGTTATGTAGGACACAACACTATGCTTAGTTGGTAATCGCTTACTAGATACCCTAACAATCTATTTGTTCAAAGGGAGGGCCATCTATCGAAAGATAGGTGTGCAGGGGATGGCATTATAAGTCAATGGTTAGTAGAAAAACACCTGAGTGATGTTTCTCCTCCACATCAAGTAGTCGATGTACCAAGATTTGAAAGGATGGAATCCTGGACCTTCTTACTACTATTTTTTCAAAAAGCTTACGAGCTATGTATGTATCTTTTACTTTATTACTTTGTTGATTTCTTGGAAAAGAAATAGATTAAAAGTTAAATTATGTTGTATCATGTTTTCAAATTGAAAGGAATTTTTTTATTGAAATGGCATTATATTTACTTATTTCCTTTAAAATTATGAAAAAAATTATTTTACATACGGGTTAGGTCGTTACATGTGGTATCAGAGCTTCCAAGTTCTGCATTGAAACCTATAAGCTCATGACACAAAAATGCATAAACCTTATCAGAAGATAATGGTTGAAAAGTTCTTGTGCCACAATGGAAAGAGAAAAGAAAGACGTGATTCTTAGAAACTTGTGTAAATTGAGACTAGTTAAGAGTTATCCCTAGAGTAGGAACTCCTAAACCAACAACTTATGATATTACCTAGGATTGCAGAAGATTATGCAAACAAGTCATGTAGGAAGGTTAGGAAGAATAACCAGTATATACCTTATCGTACAATATAGTTATATGACTCTAAGGAAAAAGAAGGAATGAGAAAACCCCTTAATTGTAACAACCTACAAATGTAAAGATTCAAGAATTCTTGGATTCTAAGAAAACACTACTAATCTATGAGTAGGCAATGTGAGCATTAATAGATCGAAGTAGGAAGTCAACAAAAGAGGAATCCACAAGGGATGGAAAACTCTTGACATAAACCTAAGGATAGGGTCTTATTAAGAAAAAGGTTAGTACTTAGAAATTAACAAAAGAAACTTGTATGGAAATCTTGTGATCATGTGAATGTATGCTTTTATACTTTCCATGAGATAATTAAAAGTTTAATTAATCTAACTTGGATAAACATCAGGTTTAATACAACCTTATAACCATGGTGAAAACTTATGAGAGGACGAGAAATATTCCTGGTACAAGTCATGAAGATGAACAAAGAATCACTGATGTGGAAGCAACGCTCAACTCAATTTTGGCAAGGTTAACCAATCTGGAGAATCAAAGAGAGAAAGATAGATTGGAGAAGAAAATAACCATCAACACATGAAAGGAAAGAGTTCATCTCATGGATGTGGTGATAACCACAATCATAAGAAGGAAATGTCACCAACCAACTCTACTAAAAGAAATAGGAAGATAGTGTCTACTAAGCTATCTCGTGATATGAAGAAGATAATTCTGCCAAAGTTTGATGGCAGTAGAGGAGGCGATGAAGCTGAATTGTAGCTAGTCCAAATGGAGACATATTTTGAAATAAGGAACTACGATGAGGTAACTAAGGAAACATGGGGAGCATACCAATTAGTAGGTGAAGCCTTTAATTGGTGGATGAATAAAAAGTTGGAACTAGACATAAGTTCTTGGAAGTTGTCTTGGGAAGAATTTGTAGAGATTTTCTGCAAGAGATGGTTGCCACAGCTCTATTATGACAAAAAACTCTCCAACTTTCACGAATTGAGGCAAGGGAGCATGTCAATCAATGAATACTGGGAGAAGTTTACTCGACTTCTTCGATAAATCCCAATCTACCATAAAGATGAGCATTTCTGAATTAGAAAATTCATCTTGGGACTCAACAAAAATATTGGAGGCGAAGTCAATATGCATGGTCAGACCACAATGGACCTTGTGTATGAAAAATCCATTAAGCAGGAACAAAAGCTTAAGGTAGATTCCAACCAGTGTGAAGGAGAAAAACAAAAGAAGGATACTGAAATTCCCAACGAGATTGCCCCTAAAAAGGAAGAATTTGCACAATATGCATCAAAGAAAAAGGGGAAAAGATCTTACTTCAATCAAAATAATTCAAGAGAGATTGGAAAAGAGACAACTAAAGGTATGGTGGCACTAGCATAGCTAGTGAAGGTGTTAATAAGACTAGGGAAATCATGGAGAAAAGAGGACCAAGAGCAGGATGCTTTATATTTAAAGGTAATAACTATGCAAGTGAATTCCCTAACAAAACTTTCGGTTCCCAACAACATGGAAACTCACTACCTACTCAAAAGGACATGTTTCAATAGAGAAAACATGTTGCCATGGATGATAGACAAGTTGATGTCCAAATTACACCGACCAACCATTCTTGAAGTTTTCAAGAGTGAAGAAGAAATGTAGAGTTTGATTTTTTTGTTTTTAATAATACCTTAGTTCATCAAGGATGATGAATCAAAAGGGGAGGAGTATGTTACATCCCGATTGTATACCTACTATTGCATAAGGCAATTGATTGCAATGATTGAATCATTGATATGAATAAAACATGTTGTTTCTTGTTTTCAATATGTGTGTTCTTCTATTTAATGATTGTATCATTTAATGTTATTTTTATTTGATGTTATCCTTGATTCAAATGTTGCATGCAAAGTTATTGAGTAATGTTTATTCTAAATTTCAAGATGTTTCATGTATATGGCTTATGTTGTGAAAATATGACTCTCGTTAGCATGTCATTGGATGTAGGTATGTGGATCATTCCTCCAGGTGGAGGGGAAGTATCATTCAGAAGAGGAGCTTCGTTGGGTATTTGGTAAAGTAAACCATCTGAGCATACACACACCCCACTTAAGATTGAGTAAACTGAGTTAGTTTGTGTGATTTATAGGTAATTCATCCATAGCATCTATGTTGTATTAGTAGTCTTGTCTTCTTCTGCATTCCATGTGTGATGTTTATCTATGTATTTGTCTTGTGACATTACGATAATTATGATGGTAACGTAAATGGTTGTATGTGAAACAAAAGTGAACATATATGCATGTATATTGTATATACATGTATTCATACATATATACACCTTGATACAAGTGTATGTCGGTAGATGGATGTGCTCATACAGATGCATCAATGTGGTATACTTACATATACGTGTACATTTAAATTATACAACGATATATACATGAATGTATGCACTGGCCTTTATATATGGATATTAATAATATTATATTATTTTTCACGATGACTTTACATAGATATATATATATTTATATGTCAGGGTATGTATTGATTGGCTCAAGATATATTTATATATTTATTATATATATATGTAATTATATAATAAGGGTTATATATATGAGTATTATTATAGTTATATTAAAATATATATATGTTTAATATATTTAAGACTAATAATATTTATATAATAAAATAGATAATGGAATTTTTTTTTTTTTAATTTCTCAATTTATTAAAGTCAAATTATTTTCTAAATTGATCTCCACTTTGGAAATTGACTTATTTCCTAAAAAGATAAATATATTTATTGGAAATTAAATTGTATTCCACTTTGAACTTATATTAAAAATAAACTATGGAAATTGAGTTTATTGAGCCTAGCTGATTTTAATCACCAAACTTGGGAAATCAAATGACTAAAATATTAATTGGGAAAAAGGGCATTTTAATGCTTCATATTCATAAAGTGAAATTGGAAATATTTATCATCCAAACATTTGAAACTTTAGAAATAAAGTGAGAGGCAAATGAAAGAAAACACATGCCTGAAGCTTGTACGCCATGACCAAGTCGCAGGAGCTCAAATGCAGCTTGTATGTTGTTATCTAACCCATGAATATTGGCAATGTGGATTTCATTTAAACATGACTAGTTCCTAAAAGATGAATCACCAACTGATTTATGGTATTTGTCCCATAACTAGAGAGATGCTTGTAGGTTCACTAGTTTTCAACATGTGCAAGTTTGAAATGTTCTATGATTGTTGTCAATATTTGAGGTCGACTCACCTCTGGGAAATCCACCACATTGCATAATTGAAATATTCATTACTGGGTTCTATCAATTTACATGCCATTTGAAGTGGTAATCGATGGGCAGGGGCTCTATAAATAGCCACCATGTTCATTCTTCTTCACTTTCTTTTTGAATATGAGTTTCATCTATTTTCTAGAGATTATCTTGTGAGCCTTATTTGCTGAGATCCATTTATATTTCTAACAATTGTTATTTGTGGAATTACCAGTCCACCATCATCAAATATCTGAGCTAAATTTAGTTGTGACCAATAATAGTATGAATAATCATTTTTATAGGAGTATATTTCATAGTGAGGAAGATATCAATTTAAGAGAATAACCATTGTGAGAAAGGTAAGGGCTTGTGAAGAATTTTCCAGTTGATTAATTGAGCTAAGGTGTTGTGAAGAAAGACTATGACTTCATGTTTTGAAGGAAAGCTATAAATTAGGCATGGGATATTCTTCTACTATCCATTCTATTCTTGAATATTAAAATATTATGGATTCTTTGTGTTTACTATTTGTCCATAGGTAGGAAATCATTTCATTAACTTCATTTCTCTGTAATAGAGAAAATGAGTTATTATATGAAAATGCATACCTGATTGTACTTAGGAAGAGAATTGTATAAAGGTTAAAGTTGCATAATTGTGTGAATGGCATTAATTGTATGATCTCCATATAAAGATAATATGCTTGAAGTAGTTACTAAATACTAGGATGAAAATGAAGGCATTGGGTCAAGTAATGATGCACAACTTAAGTTATTAGGATAACTTAGATAATCTTGTGAAACTCCTAGGATAAAGATTTTCAGTATAGGATGGTATTTCATGATTACTTGCTATGTTATTTCATTTCTAGTAGGTTAGTATGTTGTAGGATGTCTAGGGTACGTAATACCCACTGAAGGAAAAACCTATGCGTAGTGTAAGGAAGCCTTAAGTGAAGTCAACCCTAACTAGTGCATGTGATAGATGACCTTCATTCAAAGTACTGAATGAGTATACTTTGGACAAAGTAGGGAAATGTACAACATTGACTTAGGTGTGAGATAGTTGAGACTACACTGCTAGTTCACCATGATCCTATATTACATACTAGTTCGAGAGTTGTCGGATGCACATGACCTAGTTATGTAGGACAAAACACTATGCTCAATTGGTAATCACTTATTAGATACCCTACAAATCTCTTCATTCGAAGGGAGGGCCATCTATCGAAAGATAGATGTGCGAGGGACTGAATTATAAGTTTGTGGTTGGCGGAAAAGCGCCTGAGTGATGTTTCTCCTCCGCAACAAGCAACCAATGTACCAAGATTTGAAAGGATGAACTCTAGACCTTCTGACTACTATTTGTTCAAAAAACTTATGAGCTATGTATTTATCTTGTTCTTTATAACTTTGTTGATTTGTTTGAAAATAAATAGATTAAAAGTTGAATTATGTTGTACGATGTTTTCAAATTGAAAGGGAGATTTTAATTGAAATGAAATTGTCTTTACTTATTGTTGTTAAAATTATGAAAAAAAATATTTTACGTACAGGTTAGTTCATTACATTTTGGGCCTCAATAAGCCTTTTAAAAGCCACGTGAATATAGATCACGAAATCAATCTACAGCCATCCGATTAAAAAGCTAATCAATGGTAACAATTTCACTTTTCATTTAGTCTTATTTTTAAAGTGATATTTAAAAAAAATACTTAATCCATGTGTGCTCCAATGCATTTTTAATAGTGAATTTATGCTTGGTGGCAAGGGCCTCTAACTCTCAACCCCACCTGTATTGCGACAGGAGCACACTAGGGCCGCTATCCTCAGACCGCGTGAGGGGGCATTGCCCCCTCAACCCCCACAAGGGGAATTTTCCCCCTTGACCCTTGCAAGGGGAACTTCCCCTTGACCTCGCTGGTGGCTACCACCCTCGAGCCCCTACTTCAATATTACAAAAAAAATAAAAATGGGTTAACTGTGCCAACCAACTATGCAAATTTTTAAAGGAGAGATTCACTATTGTAATTAATATTTTTAGTGATTATTCGCTATGATTTTCCACTATGATTATTATTTTTACCAATTATTCATTAATATTTTCCAAGATTTTACAATTTTTTTAATAATGTGCATAGATTCACTAAGAAAATTATAACACTTATATCCAAGATCCGCCAGGATTTTATACCTTCACCGAGGGGGGGTTTCTTAAAGTTATCCCTATTAGGAAGAGGTATATGATCCTCTTTTTAGACATGTTTGACACCATAACAACAAAGATCTTTGAAATTTTTCAAAATTATCATCAATGGAATTGGTTTGTCATAAGCTAGACAATTATTTAAAATACTCCTCTTCATCCTCAAGCTTAAATCTATCTATTAACCTTTAACTAACATCATCAAAAAAATTCACCTGATTGTGTCTTTCAATGGTCATACCATGATACCACTATAGGTCTTCAAGGTGCAAAGTTCAATACTATATGGCATCTTTCTCTTTTATTAGACTAAGTGTGAAGCAGGTTTGCAACTTCTATAACCATGCTCTGGTTGACATTTTATCAGTTCCATCAAAGGTAGGGGCTAAGAGTTTATTAATTTTTCTATTTATTTCCCCTCCACTATAATCTTGGTGATGTTTGTAACCCCTTACTCTTATCATGCTTTTCATCTAAGTGACATAGTCATTATAAGGGATTGCATTCTAAGATCCATCTTGATATTCATAGGAAACTCCAATGGTTGTTAGTTCTCTTGCCAATTCTTCCATGGGATTTAAAAGGGGTTTAGTTATAGGAGGATCCCCTTCAGGCAGAAAAATTGATTTGGAAGATTTTGAATTATTCTATTGAGATTCTTAAGTGCTACATTTTTCTTTAGGTGTTGCCAGATTTTGAATTTTCTTTGCCAATATTCTCATCAATTATCTCATCTCAACAAGATTGTTTGTAGTAAACATTTGATTGATCTAAATATCCTAGAGGATCTTTCTATTCATTTCATCCACACCAACTATCTCTCTACTCTTTGGAAATACAACTTCACTCTCTTTCGATTGAGGATTTGAAGTAAACTCTTTATTCTTTTTCTGCTACAAATACATCTTTTCCTTATCACTTGGATACATAGGAATGTTTAAACCCTCGAGATGGAAAGATAATTGCTCTAATACCACTGCAATATCCTTCTTAAATCATTTCCAAATTTGCAACAAATTATTTTTGCTCAAATACAAAAAGAGAGAAGTCAAATATATTGAAACTTTCATCAAAACCTTCAAATTTTCAGTTAAATTTTCTATAGCTAGAAAGAGGATGCCTTGTTATAGGACATGCATAATTTTTGCATTAAATTGATTTTACTTACAACAAAAATCAATAGTTCAATAGTAATACTGCAAATTAATATATTGAAACATAGTTGAGAGACCAAGACTTTGACAAAATCAACTGTACCATCATAGAAAAATCTTCAACACTTCATAAAAAGTTTGAGATAGAAAAATACATTAAAATACTACATAATTCAATACCAAATTCTGCTAACAATAGCAACACAACAAACTGCAAAACTATGCACTCCAAAACATACTATCCCTACCAACTATTTGACAAAACATACCAAAATGACAATCTTCAGCACTAATGTAATTTCTGAATGAAATTTCTCTTCTGGACCCTCAAATCCATTGTCTCCGAGTCTTTATCTCCTTGGTTTTCCAACCTTGGAGATTATTCCCACAATAGTTTGTCAACCACTACAGGAGAGCCAAAACTGGAAAATGGAAACAAGTATAGAATGAATCAAACTTGCAAAATAAAGTAATTAAAAATATCAAAACCTCTCTAGCACCCAACTTGGGCACCTAAATCCCAATTCCCAAGAAGATGTTTGCATGGTAAGAAATTAACTTTTGATGATTAGTGTTGATTCATCATTCCAACACACTCGGTTGATTTGCTAAAATAAATTCTATTGTCTTGCACCACTTTCAAGCCAAATAATAAACATTTGATTTTTACGACAAGCCACAACCTCCTTGGTCCAAAGTAATAATTCATAAATATATGATATTTTTCCACCAAAAATACTGTAATTAATTCATCCTGAGAAACCAACTTTCCAGGTTTATCTGCAAGTTCAAACTTACTATAATACAAAACCCAAGTATGCTATAAATAGTAGGTTCTAAATTTAGAAAGGGGACATGACAATGTTATTCTTGCTTCATTGTTTATATTGTAAGTTTTTGTCCCATTAATATAAATTTGCAATTTTGATTTACAGGTGTAGGAGTGGCCATGTATTTAAGGGTGACTTATCAAATATTTAACAATCAAATGATTAAGATGTAGACTTATCTTAGAAGGCATGATTTGACGATGCATAAATGACATTTTAATTATTTAAATTCATATATAAATAAGAGGTGGATAGTTTTAATGAAAAAATAGGGATGGCATTAAGAGAATATAGAATTTTTTTTTAGAGTTATAAAATAAAATATTTTTCCTTAAAGATCAATCTATAACAACTATATTTTTTAACTCTAATCTTCAATATTTTATTTTTTCTATATTATTCTTGTTTTAATATTTATATTGTAACTACTTACAAATGTATAGGGGTTGTCATGTATTTAAAGGTGACTTATCAAATACTTGATCTTCAAATAATTAAGATTGTCAAAAGTTTATTTTTTGAGAGCACATAAGTAACATTTAATTATTTGAATGTAAGCATTCTCTTAAAATAACATGTTAGGACTAAATTATTGATGAATACTAAATCACTCTTTATTTATATGTTGTAATTGTGAATGTTATTTGCATATCTATCTTTAAAAAAATCTATGTAAATGGTATTAAGAGATCATTTTCAAGCATCTATAAGATTTAAATGAAATAGACATAGAGAATAATATCTCTCATCTTTTACACACATTTTTTTACAGATAAATATACTAATTGATTATAAATTGTACTTATAAATGATTATAAAATTTATATTTTAAAAAATTTAAACACATTCACACTAACACAATTTAAAAAAAAAACTATTTTAATTTGTTTTAGTGACTGTTTCTTCCATATCCCGACACTCCATCTCTGAGCAGATTTTGTCATATCACTAAACGCCGTTTTTTCCCATATTCCAATATTCAAACATTCTCCACCAACAAAAGGTGATCTGGTCTGCCAACTCGTATATATACAAATGTATGTGAAAGCATGGAGATCTATTATTTATTCATAAATGATATGCAATACTATTGAAAACTCAATTTGAAGGTGCCGTGGGTGCTACATCAAATGAATATTTAATCAAAGTCTACAACAAAATTTTATGCAAACAAATATTTACAATGAAGTTTGACTTGATCAAACACCTAACTTGATCAATATTAAGCAATGCAGTTCAAGCTAATGCTGTGAACTAAACTTGAACTCACCCTACAAAAAAATATTAAACTGGAACAAAATTTAATGATTATTCACCCAATAAAAACTAAAACAAAATAAAGTAAGATTCACCATTGTTTTGTAATACTATTTCACTTTCTTTCTTTTTTTCATGGTTGATTGTCTCTAAATATAAATTTGCATGTGTAAAAATCAACAATTTTAAGAGCAAACATTTTAATTACTGATTCCTATTACTCAACAAATCTAAGAACTCTTTTTATCTTCTATTTTTTAATGCAGGGGCCAGATTAAACATGGAATACCTGAAGGTAGAGCACCACGATGGCATTGATGAAGCTGCTGTTGTAAACTCCACCAGTGAGCAGACTTTGTCAATGGTTTGCTTGAATCCCAGTTATATTTCCATTTGTTTTCATTTTTCCCACATTACAAACAAGACTAACTTAAGTGTGTTCTGTAAATTTGAAATCGGGTGACTCATCAGCAAATACAAGGGGAAACTGCCAGTGAAGAAAATGGGCAATCGGGATCATTGAGGCAGAGAAAGCTGAGGCCAAAATTTCACTGCAAAAGAGAAATTCCTGGAGGTCCAGATCCTCAACACCACTAAAACAACTCTATGAAAATAATAAATAAATCCAGTCCATTGGATTCAAGTGTACCGAGTTTGTTTAGCTCCTACGTAATCCCATTTCCATCTTCCTTTCTTCATTGGCACCTACGTCAACGTGAATGCAGCCACTTTTGCGGTCATTGTTATCTTCGTAGCAGAGAAAGTAAATTTTGACTCATCTTTTCAATATGACTAAGTATTAAGAATATGTGATAAGAGTAGGAAGCAAATTTTGGCTCATCTTTTCAATATGACTATGTGATAAGAGTATAGTATGCTTTGAGAGCTACAGATTATGTACTCCGTGTCTCCCTGCTTCTTTATTAAAGATGAATTATAAAAGAGTTTATTTCAGCGTCACGTGCATTGCCATTTCTTTCCAATTTCTATTTTCCTATATACAACGTGTTTTTTCTGTTACATTGTGGGGTATATTCACACAAACTACTGCATTCTAATATGTCAGTCTTCTGGGCTCTTCTATTTTATTCAAGGCTATCTTCTTGCTCCATCTCTTTATGTTCTCACTACTGAAGGCTTTTGCTATCTTTTAATCCGTATGGTTTCTCAATCCCTGATTAAACAGATTTCTCTTCCCAATTCCCTCAGTCAGTTGGTCAATGGCCACTTTGTGGATGATTATTTTCTCATTCTTATTGAGCATGAGGATAATTCTTTTATCTTCCCTTTGTCAAGCACTTCATTGTTTGGATATTTTTTCTTTTACTTTTTGGTTCAAGCATTGAGTGACAAAAGATCCAATCATATAGGCAATTTTTTCTTCCCAAGTCAAGCTGCTTACATAATTTTGGTTGAAAATGAATCGAGCAAGAAATTTTTGTACTTTTTGGGCATACTTTTTTCTTCCCAAGTCAAGCTTTTCTTTTTATTCTTTGGCAGGTCGTTGCCATCAAATTTGAAAAAAAAATCAACAATTGAATAACTAAGCCTCTTTCCTTAGCTGGTAAGTTCCAAATTTGCTCTAAAATATTGGTTCTCACCCATGTTTACTATTCCTACTATTGGGTGTTATAAAAAAAATATATTTAAAAATTAAAAAACTATTTCGTGATTTTCGTTGAGCTTTCAATAATGGTCACCACAATTTTCACCAAGTTGTTTGGGAGTATTATTGCCTCCCTCAAGATTTTGGAGGGTTAAGCCTTCTTTCAATCCATTGGCAAGGAATTACTTTGCTTTTCAAATGAATTATTAAATCCTTAGAAGAAAATACATTAGGTATTCTGTCAACTCTTGTGTTCTTTCTAGTAGGAAAGCCTAGAAAGGGTTTGATTTGGGCACTCTTCTCACCATGTGAGAGTCTATCCAAATTAAAGGCACTTTGGTGGCCAAACATATCTCGAAACCTTGTGATGCTATTAACTGTTGGATTTTATGGCTAGGAAATTATGTTTGCGCTAATCTCTCTATTAATCACCATTTTATATGGTGGTCTCCAATTCTTTCTTGTGTAGAGTTCACACCAAAATATAAGGTTGTTAATGTAGTATCATAAATTGTCGACCTTGACAATTTCACACTATGTTTAGGTTCCCCTAGTGTGCCTAGACCTAACTATGCTCATAATTTACCTGTTTTATTATCATTTTTTAGAAAATTGGATGAAATTGAGAATTAAAACCTTTTTTTTAGGTAGAGGCAAGAGGTGCCTATATATATTAATATAAAAGATAAGACTACAAATATTGTCTATGATTTCCACCTGAGATTGGCAATACATTTTAGAGGTTTAAACATACAGTATCCATATGTGAGATATCTTCCCTAACCACATTAGCAGTGTTGCTTTACATAGCATTACAAAATGATAGTTTTCCATCCCCTAAACAAGGCCATAGACTGATCATATAGGCCATAACAAAATTACTTCATTCCCATTTACAAAATACCTACTTAGCTATGAAATGGATAACTATAAACAGTATATTTTTATAAAGTTTCTTAGGAATAACAAAATAAAGCATTCATTCTTCCATGTCTACTGGACTATTTTCCCCTTGACTTTCCTTTGAATCACGAACATCCAACACCCCTATCCTTTTCTTCCCAGAATTTTTTTTCATTCGATCATCTAAAGAAAAATCCACACCTTCTTCGTTCTCAGATGTAAAACCCACAGAAGCTCATTTCCTCATAACATTCTCTAGCAACAGCCTAACTCTAGAAGCTACATATGCCCAAGAAGCAACTTGCAACATTCCCAAATTGGGATTTTGTTTGAAAAGAATAGACAAGTATGAGATTTTAGAAAAACAATTGCAAAATACTTATCTTTTGTAGCAACTTCCATTCAAGAGTAGAAGCATTTGCAATTCTTTTGTAATGCCATCAGAAATATTCTATCATTATTAAATTGGAGTCCCAATTTAATTTCTTCATAAATATCCTGAAGACCTTGGCATTGTTTAAGAAGTTTATGCGAAAGAAAACCTCCTACCAATCCTTTACCTTTAAACACATTATAACCCTAGACTGCTGCTAACAGTGCATTTCCCTAAAGAAATTGAAACTTAACATACCTCTAGGCTATGCCTTCGAAATCCTTAAAATATTGACTAATATCCAATAGGTTTGAGGAAAATATGGACAAGACCTGAGACAAAAGTAGTACTCGATGTGTGTTGGGATCAATCTCTTCCATGCCAATTACAGTTCGAATGTTTTCTGCAACCCTAGGACACTCCATACTAAATATAAGTCCAAGATCCTCACCAGTCAAACTATCCTTGAAGGGCTTCTCCCAGCTCAACACCTGCATATAGAAACAAAGGTTCCATGCTTCGAATTCCATTTACCCAACACCCTGATTATTTACAATGCTACTCCACCACCTCCCAATGTTGCCATGAGTCCACCTTTTAGAAACCCTTAACAGAAAAACTCCACTTTCTCTTCTTTTCTGGTGATAGCAAACTTCACAAACACCAAAGTTAGTGTAGCCAAGGCACTAAAGCTTGATTAGAAATCATGTTTATATAGAAAACCAGCTATCAATTACAATGCATAACCATAAGGAATATCAAAATGATGGTTAGTCAAGGTAGCGAAACATGTCGATGAAGATGTGCACACTTCCCAATTTTGTACCCCTTCATTTAAGCTGGTGTACCTTCTTCTATTATGAACTAAGTACTTGCACAAGCCAAGCAACATTAGCAATAAAACTGATGGCCATGGCATGATCTTTCTGAGCGTGTGAGCTTGCATCATGATCACATGGGAAATCTCATACAAATTAATGAATCCAAGCTTATGATAATAATGCCCTCCAAT